>JAQFXM010003759.1:0-19097 GCA_034693345.1 Entomobrya multifasciata
GATTTAACTAAAATTGATTGGGAAGTAGAATTACGTGTGAAATTAAATTGCTCATGCAACCCAATCACCATCCAAGTCAATTTTTTTGTCTACCTTTCGAATTTATTATTTTATATCTTGTAGGCACACACTTGTGATCATGATCATACGTAATATTATGAAAGTTAATACATTTTGGTAAAAGGTTTTATCTCCTGCAAAAAAATACGACTAGAGGCCAGAATAGAAATTGATATCCCAGGAAGAATATAATACTAATGGGATAGGCTCCTGGCATCATGACTTGAAAAACATATATTATCCCCTGCTTGAAAACTATAACTACATAATAATAGATGATATGTTAAGTCTGAGCCCTATATTCCAACAATTTTTTTTTACCAAAGTATATAGCAATTTTCTACTTTGGTGGTATGGTACTCTGATACTGATATGCCAAAGCTGACTTGGGGGTCAGCAGGGAAGCCATAAAAAATACAACCGTTCTTTACCAATCTAACGTTCCAAAAAAAACAAAGAGTACAATAACTCTACAAGAAGCCAAAGTGAAAGCGAGAGATATAGAGCGAAAAATAAAACCACGAATTGCATAACGTGAAGGAAGGAGGCGTTGGTCGCGTGCTCTATATTTTTTCCTTTCCTTTTTTCATACATGTTTAAACGTTGTCTCATAATTCTTACGTTGAATTTTCAAACGGTCATGATGATTATTTTTTCCAAAAGTACTTTGTAATTTTATACTGTAAAAGAGATGCCGTACTTTTATACATAGTTTTTGTTCTCAGACATGCAAAATTGTGCACAAATCTAGGCAAGTTGAAATTGGCATTGGAATTATGAGACATTCCTTTACCATACTCACTTCACTTGTGTACCTCCAAAAAGATACATAAAAACGTTAGTTGAAACGTTGAGCTGCGTTTAACTGCTCCTTCGTGAATGGTGTTCACGTGTGTATTAAAAAAATACAAAAATGTATACACACACGCCACACCAGACCACACACACTTAAACACTCCAAGGGTGAAGGGGAAACTACTTAGAATTTAAGTGATACTAGAAATAAAACTACAAATAAATCTCTTTCTCCTTACTGGAGGAAAGGCAATGAAAAACGTGTTACTGCTTTGGTAGTACGCGATAAAAGTATTTTGGGAGTTTGTATAAACTACGCAACGCAACTCATCTGATCTCTACCAAAAAAAAGTTGTAGAATTTTTTTATCTCAAATATCCACAAGTGCTGAGCACTGAAAAGTATGCATTTAAAATTGAAATTTTCCTAGTTATCCTTTTACCTGTAAAACTATAATATTCCGCTACTTATCCACACCAGTTTTATTTTGGCTGCTTATTAAATCTCCTTTTCATCACTTTTCATGAACATATAATGGTTGTAATGAAATGTCTGTGACCATGGTCCAGGCTAACTGCAAGTCATCATGATAATAATAATGGTGTGTATGTAAGATAAAAATACATGTAACATTGCACTGTTGACATTGGAACTAGCTTAAAGTACTATTTTTTCTCTGTAATAATTTAACATGCTTTTTACATTGATGTTATGTACTTATAATAATGTTGTATAATATTTAGCAAAGTACATTTATATTTTTTTCTTTATAACCTACATCATCCACCATAATGGCAATTTTCAAACTGCACTTTTTCTCCATTTTTTTTTCTTTCCAAATACCAGAAAAATTGTATGTCTGAAAGCTAATTTATTACATCTTTGTCTAGCTCTCTCACACGAGCATGCTCTCTCTATTTACAGGTGTTACTGCCATTCTAATAGCTGCATGTACATTATCGCTGTAAAGTAATTCCACACTGCGATATCAGTGTACCTTTGAGAAACAAGCTAAAAGTGTAAAAGATGAAAAACGTGCAAATCGTTTTATAAAATTTATTACTCGTTTCACTCGTTCTGAATTTGCCAGTTCTCCACACAGCCACAGCGTTTAGGTCAATACTGCAAAAAAATGTGTTAGAGACGTAATAAAGCTGTTTGGTGGTTTTTTCTCGCAAATGTGCAGAAAAAATGTGTTTTTCTTCTTCCTTTCCCCTTCAACATGCAATATTTAATTTTTTTTCTCTCCCGGAATTATGTTAATATAGTAGCGTAACCACATTGAACTCATTTAAAGGACGTTGTACCTCAGCCCAGCATAATTGGCATGTCGTTTATATCCATCCGTTTAATAAAGTCATAGCGCCATAAATACCCCCATGCAATCCTTCACTCTTATTAATGGGGTAACATGGCAGTTAAGTCAGTTTAACAATTTTGGTCAATGGTGACTAGTCACTCTACGACTTTCCTTTTTTTAAATCTTCACTAACAAGGTTTATAGTAACGCGAGCAAGCGCACCTCCGTCTCCGTCATTTATAAAGAAACACATTACATTACACAAACGATAAAAATTGAAAGGAATTAGAAAATAGTCGTTGACATATAGTTTTCACTACCGCTCCATCAAAGTCGCTGCGCTGCGTTAGAACGTAAGCCATTTCTTGGAAATAAAATTACCCTCTTGCCTCCACTTCTTCTAAATTTGATGTGGAAAATGGAGGAAAAAATAACAAACATGCTTTATTTTTTTGACGATCATTTTCATTCGTACGTTTTTTTCCCTGCAAAGGTTCATCATTTTTTCCATACTGTCCATGCCTAAACCCCCCAAAAAAGTTGTTGATGATGACGGGTTGGTTTACAAGAAAACACGAAATAAGGAATTAGAGACGCCATTATTCCTAATAGGTCTTCTGCTCCACTTAAAGTGAAGCACCGAGAAAAAAATACCGAGAAGACATATTCTATAAGCTCAGCTGCGATTAGATTGCTCTTACAACTGCTGTCACTCACTCTAGTAAAAAGAGAGAGTCAGAGAGACTCGCAAAAAATACTAATTCTCGTTTCCCACAAAACAATAGGATATCCTTCAAGCACACATCACATCGACAAATATGTGTATACACTACTTACATTACATTCCTAGTTATATAAATACACGTAATCACATTACAATACAGAGAGACACTTCAGAAGACCAAAAAAATTACTTGTTCTCTCGTACTTCTTTATCTAGAAAATTATCAATTAACAAGTTAGATTTTTTTCGTACAATAGAGTATCTATCTAGTTTTTGGTAGTAAACTTTGGTATTTCCCGAAAAGGAAATGAATTGTGGACTTGACTATGGACTATTCCATCATACACATAACACACACATTATGGATAACGAATAGTTATTTATATATTTTTGCCTATCTAATGTTCAGTCTGTTTCAACGTGTTTGGGTGTTCTTCCAAGCCTACGCGTTAGCTTTTTAGTATGTAAGTATAACATTCAAAAAAATACGACGACCAGGACGATATGTCATGAATAAAATATTGCCAATGTTTTCTGGCTGCTTTGTTAGGACGAAATGAATAGTAGAAATGGAGAGGAGAGGAGGAGGCCACGTTATGTGTTCATGTGTATAAATATGCTCATGTGTTACTCAGAAATACAAACTTGGTTTTATAATATTCACTTTCTCCCGTTTTTTTCTTCTTTTCTTTATTTTGGACAAAGCATTGAAATTCGAGTAGTGTACTGCAAACTAGTTGCCTTGTCTTTTTATACATTTATTTAGCTTTCTTATAAGAACATTTTAAACACATAAAGAAAAATAGGCTTATAAGAAGTTTGTGAAAATAATATAGAAAAAACAAACCGACAAAGAACATATGGACGCTGAATATTACACTTATACAAGTTTAATAAAGTAATGCAGTACTAGTTTAATAAAAAGCAGTGGTGGTGGTGGCGGCGGCGATGGTGTCAGTTGTACTTTATTCGTCTAATGTTACAAGTAGGTACACATCTATCAAAACATCTAACATTAAAACAACTTGTGTTATTATTACATAGTATATTTTATTATGTACATATAGTTTCCGGAAGGGCAAACATGCACACATTTTTGTTTTGATGGTGATGCAATGGTATTGGTGTGTGTGTATATGTGTAACTAGCTATCCACCACCACCACCACCATCTTTCTCTCTCTGATTCTATTGGGAATACTGATACAAGTTATGAATATAGAAAAAATAAAACGAATACTAATAATGTACTTGATAGGTACTGAGAGAGAGGGAGAGTATCATGTAGTGTCTCTTTTTTCTCTTTACTCATTGACTCCCTTAGGAGATCGAGTGGATTGTTGGATAGGTTGAAATAAAAATCCATTTCTTGCTCAAACACATTCTTTTTGTGTGTATAAAAATGCCAGATGAATGAATCCCTTTTTAATTCGCCTCTCTTTTTTTCTCTATTTATCTGTTTGTGAAAGCGGACATTACGTGAGAGTGCAAAATGCAGAAGTGTAGGTAGTAATATAGTCATGTAGTCAAGTCACTCTCTATGACTTCTATGAGAGTGTAAACTGAAGCCGACTTTCTCTCTCACTGGCTCAGTCAGACTACCACTGTGTAAAAAAATGCACTGGTAAAAGCAATGAATTTTTTTTGGTATTCTTTATTCTCTGTTTTGCTCTTAAATAGAAAGTGAATTGGACACTGGGGAAAGGGAAAATTAGAGGAAAGGGAAAGCAGACGGGCAACAGAATAAAAAGAGACAAACAAAGAAAAACGACTCTGTGAGTGGTGGTATGCATGGTGCAGTGTGTTTATATGGTGTGGTGTGAGTGTGAATGTCGGTCTATTCAGTTTTGGTTGGGAGTATCAGTTGAATGAATGAGTAGAAAAAAAATCAAAAACCATGCTTGTAGAACACTCTTTACTGCTTATCTTTGCTGAGATGACCACAACAAAGAAAACCATATGCATTTTGGCAAAAGTCATGTTACTAACTGCGTTGTGGAAATGTTGCTTTGTTGTGAGATTTGAAACGCACATGAGTGCATAGTTGGATTTCTAGGTTTTGGAATTTCGGGGTAGAAATGTAAGATGGGTTGGTATACAGAATGGAATCAAAATATATCATTTGTGTATGTACAAGCTTTTTACATCTATAATATTATCGAAACTTTTGTTTATTGTGAATTTTAGGAGTGTAAAACGAGAAATTATAGAATTGCACTCAATTGTTTTACGCATAAATTAACTTGCTCAATTATGTGGAGTAATCCAAACCAGCTTGATGTAAAATATGAAACTGTGTGATGTGAATATGGTTGAGTTGCTGCGCAAAAACTGGAATGATATATATTGGGTTAAAAACTGCCTGCCTTTTAGGTTTGAAGTTGTTTCTTGTTGATGAACATACATGGATTAGATACGACTGCATACATGATTTCTCCATCTGCTTCAATGACAAGGCTGATTGAACGGATAAAACGAATTAACTTTGTTTTTTTTATTTCAGTTTTAGCTCTCACCAGATACTAAAAATGATGTTGTATATTACATACGTCATTCATACTGCTTTGATTGCATTTTTGAATTATGCACTTATTAGCTTTGCAAGTTCTGAGTGTGTTCTTGAAATTTAATTATTGCTTTGTAACTTTAAATGAGCGTAATCACCTGCAAAGCAACAAATTGCTACAACAAAAAGATTTCAAGCATTATCCAACAAGCAAGTCAAATTATCATAAGTAGGACATTGCCCTCTTTTGAATTAATAATGGAAATGGAAGTGCGTAAAATTCATTTAAACCACACTACATATTTAAGTAATTGATTTGAAACTGAATACTCATTGGAATGTTCGAAAACATACATTAGAAGTGATACACACGCTATATCATGCATTTTAGATGAAATCGATTAACAGGGATTCACACAAATGTTATGAGAACGTTTTCAGTTTCGGTCGATGGTGGTTTGATAGCAATAAAAAATAATTTGATCAGGATTGGAAAAGCTTTTACATTCAAAAAGTACTTAAATGTATGTATAAAATTGATATATGTTATCTATGTTATTTATGTACAGCATGTATACTATATTCATTAGTGCCTTATCTCATGAATGAAGTGCTGCTTTTCATGCATATGAACATATGTATGCAGCCGATCAAAAACCATTTTTACAACAAACTTAACTTCAATCCTTCAAAACGTCTTATTGGAAAATCAATACTTGAGAAAGTGGTTTCAAAATAAATCTGATGCAAAAAGTTATAGAAACTCTACCCATTTTGCATGGTTAACATTTGTAAAAAAATATGAACGAATTCAACGTAACATCTTGACAAGTTGAAAGCACGTTTTCAAGTGAACACAACTACCTACTAATCACAATTAGCCAAGCTACTTGACTGCCAAATTTAGCTGTCGACATCTCTTGATATTTTAAAACTACATGAGTATGAAACTAAAACTTAACAAAGTGGCTAACAGTTCCCAGTTATAACGTCAGTCTGGTCAGTATGATCACGTGACTTATTACATGACTTACGTGAATAATGTATAATATACATTATTCTCTTTGAATGAGAACAATATGCGGCGGAAATCATATGCCAAGACAAGGTAGTGGGCAAAGGGTAAAGGTGGCTTGATTTTATTGTTAGTCACCCGTGACCCGTGGCTACCTTAATTTGTATGCATTGTGCATATTGTATACTGACTAGAAACGTGAAATTTCGTACAGAATGAAATGCATAATGTATGTTCATTAATATCGGTCATGTGATGTGGTGTCAGATGTCATTCACATTGGTATTGGTAACAATGAGAAGATGGAGTGCCATGTTTTAAGTCGTATAATTTCGTAGAATATTTGGCATTTTTTTGATTAATTACTATACTCAAAAATGCTGACTAAAAATAAAGTAAAGCTGGCTGTTTTGATTTTGGAAACCTATTTTTTAAATAACATTTTTTGAACACGCTGCATTTTTTCATCTTTATGCATGAATTATATTAGAAATGTTAGGTCCGTGCCGCGCCAACATGTGGTCTTCTTTATCAGTAATCAAAAGATTAAGATTTGCAAATATTGGATGCATCCTGCCGTTCTATTGCATTGTCTTTTAAAAGTCCGACATTGGTATCTGTAATGCTAGTCTGTTACGACTATGTTGAATAATCAAAACAGTTTGAACAGATTATTTGGACTGTTAATGAAAACACAACAAAAACATATGCATCTTTTCTCATATAGTAACAAAGGCATATATATAAGGCTTGATATTACATGACCAGTTTCCTGAAAAAAGTTTAGTGAAAAAAAAATCATCTCACGCTACCATTCAAATAGGCCGTTGTTGTACTTGTGTTCAAATATAGGTAAATCCAGTTTTGAAGAACCGCTGATCACTGGTTCATTTGCAAAGCAGGATATGACCACTATAGTTAAGCTCTGAACCACTGAACCAATATTTTAATTAAATTCGGTGTGTTAGCATACGCATTTGAAAATAATTGCATGAGTAAAGATAAGGGTGAAGCATAAAATGCAACTATTCCAGTGAAATATATTTTCGCAAATATTTAACTTATTTTTTTTTCTGGGAGTGCTTCTCACTAGTGCCCTTGTATTTTGTGCATTTATTTCTACAAAGCTACAACGCAATATTTGTTTTGAAAAAAAGTGCTAAATCCTGTTTGTTAGGTTTGTCTGTGCAAATGGAACTTGTTCCGGTTCCCTTTCGTCAAAACATTTTTTCATCCAATTATCTATTTATCTATAAAATGTGTATTCTCTACTGGCCTCATAAAAAATTTGCTATTCGTAGTCAGATGTTTAAATGCAAACATATTTGATCTAGATCTAGTTAGCCTGATGTAACTTTGGCTGACATTGACTGTGACTATAAAAAATATCAAATGTGTTATATAATAAATATATTTGCACACCAGTCAATTTCTAACATTCTCAGCTTCAAAGAGCAGAAGCTTGTTTAAACATCCTTCATACAATAAAACAGTTGGACGATGGTGTTAGTTTACCTTTTTGCGGTGTTCCAGTCTCCGCTTTCATTTGATGACGTAATAAAACACGACTACCAACATCATTAAATCCAATAATAAATGCAATATGTTCTCTTTACACTAAAATGTTAGGGAATCTATTTTATTTTCGGATACATTTCCAATTAAAGAGCTAAAAATGGAAGAAGACATCAACGCACAAATTTCTTCCCAAAGTTTCCTCATTCTATCTAACATGCAATCATCCTCTTTCCAACAAATTGCATTGTTATGTAAATGTTTCTACTATACTATTACTTAATAAATAATTTGTAACATAGTTATATAATGATAAAACTGATGTTGTCATTGAAATATGTACAAATGACATACCATCGAAATTTCATAAATTATTGGAATTCATGGCAGTGCTCTTTTTTAGCTGTGTTCCACATATATATCTCCAACAGCAAAAAATAAATACAGGAACTTCATTCACAAAGCATACAAGCTAAATAAACTCTCCCTTTCACTGCCTCTCAGTATACAGCTATTCAGAGTATAACAAACATTCCATGACAATATTTAATCAACTGATCAATGACACGCCATGCCACACACACATACAAAGTAAATAACGTGAAAAAATATATAAATATTTTATTTACACATTTCTAATACTCATTTTTTATGGTACAAATTAGTTACGTACTATACACATTACTTATTTGCAAAAAAATATTGTTAGTCCAATTGATTGACTGTTTTACTTTGTGGCTTTGTTCGTTTCTGTTTAATTGCCTAATCTATGTACATGATGCTAAATACAGCTCAGCATCCGTAATACAATACAATACTTAACAAATTTATCTGTCTATATGATATAACTTCTTTTTTATTTTCCACCAGAGAAAAAAAACTAGTGCACCTTGGTAACTAAATATCTTTTTCATTGAAACTTACAGTATTACGTAACTACAAAGTAGTCTCCTTTTCAAAATTCCCTTTCAGGCAATAAATAATAAAACACTTTGTTTTGATAACATAACGGATGAGAATCCTCTGTACAAAGTATGCTAGCAAATGTCCTTACCAAAAGTTGATTACACTGCTATTGTAGTAGATTTAATATCCTATTTTTTCCCACTGGAATTACCAAGGCTAAAATTACATGTGTGTTCTCCTCTTTTCATCTCTTTTTTTACAGTTGGATTACATTATATAGAATTATGTCCATTTAATTGTTTGTAAATGTTTTCATTTTTGGTGCTACCATGTGATGTTGTCAAACTAAGCGGCTTATAAAGTACTTTCCATCCTAAAACAAAAAATGTAAAGACTCTAGCCTCTCTGTTAGGCTTGTACAAAAATAAGTTTCAAACTTAAATCTTTTTTTTCTGGAGGAACGCAAAAAAAGCAAGTACAAAAGAGATCAGAAAAAATGAGAGTGATGATTGGTGAGTTTGGTTGATGCTTAAGGAAACGATGCGAAAACAAATGCAGAGAATATAATACTCTTTGGCTATGTCACAATTCACACATTACATATTATATTGTTTGTAGTAGCATCTTTGAACATGAAGCCGACAAAAGAAAAACATTTACGTTCTTTTTCCTAAGTAGCGCTAAGAATACAAGTATATTTATTGTCCACATCCGTTTTTTCCAACTGTCCACTAAAAACAAAACTCGTGGATGACCTGACCTGATTCCCATAAAAAAATTATTTCTCATAAAATATGATATTCAGTTGTTAAACATATCATGAATGATCTATAACCTGAGGTAGTGGGATGATATGGGGAAACATGAAACAATATTTTAGATGAATTGCGCAATATATTTCCAAACTGTATCGTTATGTAATCTGCAAGATACTTCTTTATTGCATTGTTGTGATAAATCTACTTGAGACTTTTGGTTTAAGTACTACCAACGTCACTCTTAAAAGGATATTATTTCTCCTTTTTATTTTATTCATAAAAGAATACAGCTTTAAGCAACACAATATAATTTATGTAACATGTGTAGTAAAAAAAGGACAAAGAGAAAACAGAAGACATAAATAGTTAACAACACTTGTAAAAAAATTGTGCTCCTAAATATCTTTTCTCTCTCGTTATCACAGCTTGGCTGCTTAAGAAAGGAGAAACAGTTTTTAATGATCTGCTCACCTAATGATGGTAATCGTTACGTGGGGCTACTTACATAAAAAGCTACATTGATATTACAACTACAAGTATATTTATGATATAATACACTTTCATGTGGGTGTCTACCAATGACATAAAATGTTAAGTACAAGAAAAAACCACATCCCTATCCCATTAAAAAAAAGCTTTTATTTGCAGCGCAGTAAAGAAAGCACACTAACTTCTTCAACCCTGACAAATTTTTGATGGGTATATTAAATATTAGCTATTATTACAAAATATTCCACCCGTTTTCAACGGTTTTTGTTATCGGTAGACCATTCGGTCAAAATGTTATTTGTCTTTTTCCTTTTTGTTAGCCCATAATTCCAATAATTAAAAGAGAGACCGAAGGCCTCACTTTTACGATTTCTGAGGAAAATCAAAAGGTATGCATTGTCTCAAGTGTGGTAACCGCCCACACAAATTTTTAATGTTCTCTGTAGCTGTAAACTCTAACCATTATTATTTTAACCTATAAAATCTGTTGAACCATTTTACTATTTGACTTTTGATAAGAAGCAATAAGAAAAAAAGTAGTTGACTGGTTTGGTTTATAGACCATGTTAACATATTTATTTTCTACGTATTTGATGATTACTACATGGTGATAACCTCTGGCGAAAATTTGGTTTTGCTGGTTTTTATTACATGTGTGTGGGTTTCCTGTAGAGTAGGTACCTGTTACAAAAAAATAATAGGCTTTTTTTCAGTTCAAGCAGTTAATATAGTGTGTAGTGTAGGAAATAAAAATTATAGGGAAATGTGAAGTTATTATAAGGTACACTAGAGACAAGTTTTTTTTGTTACCGAAGTCATTAGAATGTCAACCATGTCACTAATGTTACCATTCCTCCCTTCGTTGGACAAGTAGGTGGGGTAGAGTAGAATTGCAAGAGAGAGAATAAATGACAAAAAAAGCAAGAGGTGAAGGTATTTTTTCCCAGAAGTTGACGGATCTTTCTCTTGATCCCTTAATATATTATTCACACCGATGAGCTGTAAAAGTGGAGAGAGACCAACATGTTTGATGTTCGCTTTCCCCCGCTTTTCGCTCTCTCTCTAGTGACATAACACACTCTTATAAGTTTTTTTGATGCTCATTTTGATAATTTTTGCTATCACAACTTTTCCTTTTTTATAGGAAACATATGGATAAATGGTTGGTTGTCAATATTAATGAGCCATTTTTGATAGAGTTGCTTGGAGGAGGTGTGATGATGAAACGTAGTGATTTTATCATCATGAAATATACATTTTATCTTAATACAAGCCATTAATATATTCATTCAGTAATACTCGTAAAATTTAAAATCTTGTAAAAATATATTATGAACCATTCTATTTGATTTCATTGGCATAATATTTTATTGTGAAATGGGCCATTTTACATTTACACCATATCATCATTTTATTCTTGGGTAAACCATTCATTCGTATGTAACTCAATTTAATATATCATAAATAATGGGAATAAATAATGCATAACATTTGTAACAATAATAAAAAGTCTTTTCAAACTTTTGTTATCGGATTGCGATACAAGCCTTGTTACAATTACAAATTCATTGCTATGCTATCATTTTTATGTGTGAAGTTACCATATGGAGAAAAATACTTTTCGGATAACTTTTTCTCAAATATATTACGCAATGATGACATTTACACGATCAAAGCAATCGGAATCTAGGGTGAACATTGAAAATCTACTGCGATTGTTCTTTTTTTGTATTTTCACCAAAAAATCATCTCACGTCATGTCACGTCACGTCACACACACACACACCAGCTTGTCGACAAAGCAAAAGTAGCTAATTCACTCATCATTTTTCGCTTTTCATTCAATCCTTCAAATGCACGGACTCTAAATGTATAAAAAGTAATAATAAAAATGGCAAGCGAGTAGATCTCATCATCAAGATCATTTTGCTGATCTTCAGTATTTTTTTCAAAGCGGGCGTTATAAAAAAACCCTAACGACTTCCTATTAAGCTAGGAAATAACGGTCATGTCATAATGTACCTATGTATATATTTTTTACTTGTCCTTCGTATGATCAGTTTTTGAGAGGCGGCGGTGGCGGCATGCCCTCACATCATGCTTTTTTTTACTGGTACTTTAATATTTTTATGTGGACTCTTGTCAGTGCATTGAACATCACCACTAACCACCGTACATACCAGTTTTTCTGGCAGTAGTGGAAACGACTGTGCTTACTGCTGCGTTTGCTTGGCTGCTAAGAACTTATTTAGACATCATAAAATTCTCACAGTTTAATATCCCATGGGCATTTTTGCTTTGCTTTTGCGTCATTTCACTGCTACATAATGTGGCCATCATAATATGAACATACACATCGAGTACGGGAAACGGACGTGTGGACTCAAGACAAAAATGCTTCATAAATTTTGTTTCAACCCAGTAGCCATCACTCCACCATACCAACAACCAGAGAGCTACTTCTGGAGATGTATACGTGTATATTTTAGTCTTTTTTGAAAAGATGGTAATTTTACTGGTATACAGTAATATGTACACAAGCTACATTAAAAAATTTGAGTGGAAGAGAATATTTTTTATTGGAATGAGAATGAGAGCTTAAATATAAGTATACTTTCTCCGTTATGCCGCTCTTATTTCTTTGGTCTGAAAATTATCAGTGCTTTTTGATGTTCGCATATACTTTTTTTTAAACTTGTTTGTGTACTAGAAGCATCTTATGGATCCATTTTTGTAAATTATAAAAAAACAAAAAAGAAAAGTAATAATCAATTTTTTTATTCGTAATATTACATTTCCCTTCCATTAGGATCATTTATATGTAACATTATACAGTTCAACTGTTATAACGTTTTATCTGACTCTGACTATAATGTTTCCGAATATTTAAATTTGCTCTATATACATTCATAGAACTTCCCTTAGGATCAAATCTCTAAGCTATAAATTTGAGATGAGTCAATCTAAAAGTTTGAAGATGCGAAGGCCATCAATTTCTATTTTCATTGGCATTCTCGGCGCTACTTCTCGTAAAATTCTTGAATCACATGCATACTTTGTCTCTAATTTGCTTAATTTAAGCTATTTTTGATTTCTTTGGCTTACCATAATAAAAGCACGTCTTGTAGCATCCGTTTTAACTTGTGTTACCATTCCTAACACTAATTTGTAACACAAAATGCATTTTACTAAACTAAATTTGATTCATGGCTTCTTTAATATCACTTCTCAAATTCATTATATCCTATTTCATAAGAATTGAATTAATATTTAGGCAAACGCAATACACATCTCGTATTTTGTAACGTAATACATAAATTTAATTTATTTTCTTGCACTATTATATCATCTACAAAAAATCCACCTATTGAAATGAACTAAATTCTATTTTCTCTTGAGCTCCCCTAATTTTTTTTTGCATAATATTGACTTATTGTGTTTCCCAATGAGTCACGACTCTCTCGACTAGATATGCGCCCTTTTCATAATATCTTAACTTACTTCTTTTCTTCTCTCTTCACTTTTTCTTTTTTCGATGTTGTAACGTAACATAAGCTAAGTAAACAAACAAGTATAGCTTACTAACAAGAGGAAAAAAGGCAGCAGCATCAGATCAGTAATCTAAAAAATACGGCATTCATAATAAAATCGATACTAGAATGACACAGAAAGTGGCATGGTGTTGAAAAAAGACATTATCCAAGTCTCTGCTCTTTTGCCTCCATGTAAAATGAGATGAAACCATTATCACCAAAACTATCCAAAAAAAACTAGCACAGAAAATGGCTTCTTTTCTCTCTACAAAAAATCATGCTAAACTGCTGTTCCTATTTTCCATCTAATGCAACACCAGAGAAAAAAAGTTTTTTGTGGTAATTCATCGACGAACACACATTTATACACATCAAACTCACTCAACTCACAGTTTTTCCTCGTTTTCCCTTCACACTTACATTCCCATTTTTTTGATGCAATTCTCGTAACATGTACAACAGCCACGCAGAATTGTTTTCCTTCCGGAAGTAAGATTGCTAGTTATTCTGCGAAAAAATACCCGGGTATACACGTCATCACATCACATTACAAAACACAAGACTAAACGATATAACCGTTTAATTAATTGTATCATGATGATGCATTTTGTAATATAATCTTCCTATTAACTTATTATCATTGCATATTATAAATATTAATGAATAGCTTATTTTCTGTATAGATCAGAATATATGCATCTAAATTCTATACGCTGTTGTGTAGTGACCTCGCTTTAATTATCGTTTTGAGATTTAGCCCTTTTACCTTTTACCATTACCATTTTATACAGACAACTTGGTAAAATGCACCCACACACACGAGTCGAGGTCAATTCACTGCAATTACTCGTTTAATTGACCGAAATGTAGTTTTTGCCATTGAATCATTATACTTCCGTAACTACAAAACTTTCAGTTCATTTTTTTCAGAAGGAAAACCAAACAATAATGATCGGAGAAAGTGTATATATGTACATACATATATTATTATCGATTACAAGAGTTCACGTAACACATTTCTACATATCTTCAGGCAATGCCATACCATGCCATGTCATACCAATGCATAAAATAATAATCTTCTATGAACTGATGAACAAACTATGTGATCTGGTTTTGTACGAAAAAAGTTTTTTCTTTCTTTGTATGAATTTCGTCCTTTTGTTATTACTTATTACTTATCATGCATCCGCCACTGATACGACACGGAGAAAATATGGGACCAAGTGTAATAGCTATGCTATCAACTATGAAGTAGTCTCCCAAAAACTTGAGAAATCTCGAAAAACTTTTTTTCCTCGTTACTTTGTAGACATGTTCAGTTCACTGTTCACCCTTTGCTTTCTCTTCTTTTTTTGGGTTGTGTATATACACCTATCTTGCTAATATACTGCTATAAGATGAGGATGATGATGATCAAGAGTTTTTGCTCATATATTTTATGTATATTTGTAGGATAATAGGGAAATGTGTATGTTAGAAGCATCTATACAAGTTTTAATTGGTCGTCTTTTGACTATCATCCTTTGGAACATATAATAATAATATATTTTTCCTGTTGCAAATGCTTAGTTGATCCCCTTTTGTAACTGTAATGATGTTGCAAATTATACAGCGTATCAAGAAGCAGCACAGCGGAAGAAGAAGGGAAAAAAGGGAAAGAGAACAAAACAACTACTCTGATGAAAGTACACTGGTCTTCTCCATGTAAAATTAAGTAAAATGATAAAGATGAAAAGCTTAATGGCACAAGGAGGCCGAGACGACGACGGCGAGGAGAAGTATGCATAGTGTATAAAGTATAGTAAGCACGACACGAGAAAATGTAGAGAGACTTAAGGGGAAAAAGATAAAGGAGACTGAGACTTTTTTTTATCTTGGGTGGTGGTAAGGCAAAAGACAAGAGTAGAAGCGCTATAAGTTTATGTAGCTTCCTTTTTCTTGATGTATTTAAATAAGTTTGTGCATAATACAGTAATCTCCATACAAAACATGTTTCCTTCCTGTAATAGACACACATACATGTCCACACACACACGTGAGATGGTTGGTTGGCTGGTGAAAAGTAAAGTTGTCTTCGTTGAAGGAATATAAATTTTGTAGAGAGGACTTTGGAGGTCCGGTGAGATAGGGATGGTGGTGATGTGGTGATGATAGTTCTTATGCTCTTATATGTACACTGGTATATACTATCAATTTAAACAAAAACATGGTGACAAAAGAAGCATTACTTTTCATTTGACTGTTTTATACTAGAAGACAAGAGAAAAACATGTATGGTAGTGTGATGACGTTGTTGATAGTGATGAAAATATAAAGATGGAATGTTATACAATAATTATTTCGGAGTATCATGTTTTCTTACTTGTTTTTTTTTTCGTATAAAAAATTGTGTAATTTTCCCTTCAATTTTTGCTCTCTTGAAGAGAAAAATAAACAAACATTTTATGTAATGAGGAGGCTTGCGACATGACAGCTTGTCAAGTATTGTATTTCAGTACTCTAATTTCTCCAAAGGGAATTGTTTTTTCTTGTCAGTTGGTACAATGGTTTATTCTTTTGTGCTTTTTTATTTCATTTGTTCTGTGTAAACAATTGATGATCTATATGTTATAATTAATGTGTTTTCTTCAGGATTTACAATAAAAGTGTATAAATATATCACTATGATTAGTTGCGTGATTAATCAATTTATTTTTGTAAGAATGCTTTCTAAGAATCCAATTTTTCTAATATTACTTTTTCTCTTTTGTTTGATTTGACATTCATCCTTTATGATCTTTTGTTGTTAAACAGCTAAAATGTAAGGTGAGATGAGGTTCTGTATTAGAAATGCTTTTGCGTTTTTGCAAAAAGTGTATAGAGTTTTTTTGCGTTTTATTCCTATCACTAAAGTATTTGATTTAAAAATTCGCTTTGGGTCTTTCCTCTGTTTTTCTATCTCCTTTTTTATGTCAAATATTCGCAAAATATATATTTTCCAGAAAATTTGTATCTATGTCAATACAGTATTTTTATGAGTTTTTGCTTCCGGTTTACACAAGACAGATAAAAAAGGAAAGTAAAAAAGGATTTATTTCTTAAACATGAATGCTTCAGCTTCAATGTCTACTTTTCTTTTCCTAGTCTGACGAACAACTGATCGAAGTTTTATCATGATATTTGTCCCTTGTATCCTGTCCTTCTTTTAAAACGATGTTCAAGTCAAAACTAAACCCGATATAGTTAAGTAGCAACCCATCCTATTTAGGTAATGACCACCAAATGTTTGACCCCAGAGGTTTTTGGGAGAATTCCTTGAAAATCATCTTAAAAGCATAAGTCTCAAATACTTTTCTTATAGTAAGCTTATCAGTCAGTCTGAGAAATTCTAAAGATTTTTCGAAATTCTATTTTTTCTCTCCAGTCATAGTAATTCCATAAGAGTTTTTTTGTCAACGGTACTAAAAAAACTTGCAAACATCCGTTCTATTTCATCAAATAAAATACTGCTAAAATTTTCAACACATAAATAGATGTGTACAAGGAATGCCTTGTTCCCTTAATCCCTCTCCTTTCTACAAGATAAGAAATATGCTCCAAAGCACACATACCACACCAAAAAACCATGAAATATTTATACACAAATAAATATACGTTTAAAAGTCAAATGTTTTTGGAGAGAGAGAGAGGAGAAAAGGCGTGCTTCAGTACTTTACAAATCTTAGTAATTCAAAAAGCCCCTTCAACCCTTTTCCTTTACACTAAAGTAATCAAAACAAAGTAAGATAGTTTGTCTCTTTTTTACTACCATAACTGAATGCCGTTTTGTAATACTCTGCATTCTTAAACATAAAGGAATAAATCAAGACCTCCTCCCATCATCATATCCCACAGTCTTCTTCTTCTTCAAAGACTTTGTGTGGTGGTGGCGGCAGTGCGGTGGTGGCTTGGCTTGTATCTTGTCCTTCTTTTTTGTTACCGATAAACTACTCACTCAACATGTCTATTTATAAGGAAAAGGGATTGGCTGGTTTTTTTGGTGGTATAGTAAAAAAATAAGTAGGTAAATATATTATGAATGTATCCAATTTCCGCCTAAATGTCTTCTTGGTACATATTTCACTGCAATATCTTCCGCAATGGAAAATTCAATGAAGAAGGGCAAAAAGGAAGGGTTTCAAGCAGAGATTATTTCGTAGACAAAAAAACCATAAATACTAGACAGCTCCACCAAAAAAATAAAATCGATGTTTGGAACTGCAAAAAATACGGGCTTTTTGGACTAGAGAAAGCAAAAGACCACCTGATTGAATTCATATGGTAAAAAAGGACCATGCAGAAAAATTTCACTTAAAGATACGATACGGGCACGGCACGGGTACCATATCCAATACCCGACCACCATTTTAAATAAGCTTGCCTAATCTTTCCCCAAAACTATTACATTCAAAGCATGCCTTCAAAAATAATAACTAAACCATTTCAATTACAATTTGCAAACCATTTTGTTTTTCTCTGGTCATAAAAGAAACGAAAAAAAAAATATATCGCCATTTGTACTAGAAAGACGTAGGTCCATATAATAATCAATACTAAACTTTGTTCCGCTTATGACAAAAAAAAACCATACACATCTCTTTGGAAATGTCATCTGCGTCAGAGTATTTGTGTTGGTAGCCCTTTTGAAATGAAATTTCTGGGAACAACAACACACGAGACCAAAGGAAGTTCGATGAATTAAATTAATGTATATGCAATTCAAATTTACGCTTTTAGAGAGAGAGAGAGGAAGAACACACATAATAGTTGAATTATTATTAGGCATTCAAGCACAAATGCTAGTACTCCTCCCGATGACGACGACCCGACCTCGGTTCAAGTGCCTTTGCATGGCTTTATATATTTATTTCTGAATGGTATACATATACAATAAAAAGTGTATTGTCTTTTGGCTTGATATATATGTATATATATATATTAGGTAGTTTTTTAGTGTGCACATTGTTGAGGCACTTTCACTTGCGCTGTTTTTAGATGAAATGAAAGTGAGAAAGGGGAAATAAAAGACGCTCTCGTTCTCTCTCTTTCTCTTCGTGATCGTTTGATTCAGTGCCAAAAAATAATAATATGGTGGTTTGGTTGGTTGAAAAGTAGGTAAGGTGCTGGTGGTACATGAAACCACTATAATTTTATTTTTGGAGGAGGAAAGTCAAGTGCATAACATGAAGGTATGGTGAGAGGAACGATGATGATGATGTGCAAAGCATATGCTTTTACTTTTTCCACTTGCTTTTCTCCTTTACGTTCACAAAGAGATGGTGACAGGTTTTGATCGTGAGTGGGATGTATTTTAATAATACACTCTCGCTGTATGAACGTTGTGTCGTACCAGTTACCACGAGATCAATTAGGTTTCATAACCCTTCTTTCCCCTCAAAATTCCACACGTTTGAATTGATTTTCCAATTTTGTAAAACCAGCGGAAGTAATATGAACACTTAAAATTCAGTTAGCT
>JAQFXM010003760.1:0-19092 GCA_034693345.1 Entomobrya multifasciata
GAGAAAGAAAAATGGCTCTAGATTTTATGCAATTGATTCTCATAACTTTCGAAAAACGAAGAGATTGAGAAAAACCCAAAATATAAAAACGCAGTGACAGTGACGCCATTGATATAAGCGTCACCTCCAAAAAGTTAAAGTGCCAAAGACAATTTTCCCACTAATTCAGTGGATTTGTCCGACTTAACTACGGAATTTAATGAAATTTTTCAAGAGTTGCAATTCCACTTTGCTAACTATTGCAAACCAAAACACCAACAGTTAAATGAGAATTAGGATCCCTCCAATTTGTCTTGGATGTCGAAACAACAACTCCAAAACAAATTAGACCAACTCATCACCTCCGTCCAGGAAAGATACCATTTTTGGACAAATGAACAACGTAAAATGCAACAAGAATTAAATGACACCAGACAAACAATGTAGGAATTAATAGATTTATTGGAGGGAATGGAGGAAAACACTCCAACAGACAAATTTACAGCATCGCCACTACCTCTTAAAAAAAAGTGAACCTTTATCCCCATCATCATCATCCCCACCACCTTCACCTCCACCTCCAAATCACACAGAAGAAATATCATATTTGGAGGAACATGGAGAAGATCCCTCCAAAAATCCAAACATTTTTGCATTTGTGGTCAAAAGTTTATTTCCCCGGCTAGCTTACGGAATCACATAAAAAGGTTAACAGGAGAACAGAAATATAAATGTCTGGAGTGCTCCAAAGGATTTGTCTATCCATCTGACTTGAAGACATATAAACTTTAACACAAAAAGTTGCCTCCCATTATACAGTTAATTAATTTGTTAGTGATAATGAATTAAAATGCCACTTAATCTTAAATATTTACTTTTTTATCAGTACCACCACCACTACTACAACAAAAACATCATCTTCATTCCCATCATCTCACCAATGTCAATACACCAAAAATATGAAAAAACCTTCCATTACTGAAGTGAGGCCATTTTCTTTTTTACTCAAAATGCCTTTGTGCAAAAAAAATCTGTGTTTTGCTTGATAAGCTGCTTATTTGTAATTGTGTCATGTAATTTGATTTACCAAAACAAATTGTTAATTGATTTTATTACAGCTAATTAGTAAATTGACCTTAGTACAAAATAGTAAATCCGTAAGAAGTTATTTGATCATTTGATGTAAAATTTGAAATGGAATGCAAAAATTAACAAATAAGAAGTAGTAACTTTGATATCGTCGTGAATGTAGCAAAAAATTAAAAGGGAAATTCTACATTAATCTTAATGTTGTATATTAATTTTACATAATTTGTCAAATGATATAAACACTTTTGCTTATATATTTTCTAGCACTTGAGAATTTATACTAGTTTCATGGTTCTCAAAAGAATAATAAACAAATGAGGTAACTGATACTTAAAAACTTAAACATAACCAACTCATTAGCGAATTTTTGCTAAATTTGAGTATATGAGTAGTGACAATAACCATTAAGTACAAATTATACCTAACTTACAATACTTTTACACTTAAATTACCATTCTATTAACCAAACACATGAAAATATAAGAGATGTTACTATTGTTATACTTGTCGACTTATACATCACCGAATTATTTAATTGAGTCAACATATAAACCAAAGTGATTAGTGAATAAATGAAAAAAATTAACTATATCAAACCAAACCAAATGTATATACAAAACTTGCAACTTCCTTATTTATACCCCATTAATCAAATCCACCACTAAATTTGGTATCTCCAAATCTTGGCCCAAAAATTGTTCCACAACATGCAAATCGTCGTAATAAAACTCAACAGGTCTGTTATTTACCGTTGCGTTGGCTGTATGTGGAAAAATAAACGTGTCAATATCTTGTGTCTGAGCCGCATCATCGATACCAATGACAACTTTGAAATAGTGCTGAGGAACGATAAGTCGATGATTTCCAAACTGTTGAACTGGGTTTGAGTAGTAATGGTGGTTTCGATAATGTCTGCAACAAAACGGAAACAATTAAACTTAGACATTGACAATTGCTGCATATTCTTGAAAAATAATTCAAAATGAAAACAGTTGTACTATACGTAGTTTAGCTAGTACAAAATTAAAAAAAGAAGCCCCGTTTAACATAAAACTTTACCTTTCTTGTTTGATTGGACCGGAGATGACTCTTATACGGTTGTATAATTGCGTTGTTGCTAGATGTTGAACGTATCGCTCACTTGCCCCCCATAAGCCAATGTTAAATGGATGATACATCGGGACTACATTCATTAAGTTCATTGTTAAATTTGCGTCATTGATGTTTCTGCGATGGTTCATAAAAGCGGCAAGGTGACCCCGGTCGAATCCAGTTCCTTCATATAAATAAAAAACAACACGTTTCAAGTAAAGATATACTAATAAAAGGGTTTTTGATGAAAATGATGCCTGTACAACAAGTTTTATAGAACGTATTTGTACTTATTTATTATTTGGTTCTGTAAATTACTATTTGGTTTAAGTTTAAGCTTTACGTGTTATCAAGTTGCGATAATTTACTTAAATGTAAACTAAAATACCTTGAAAATCATTTGGACCGGGGAAATAAGCAGGATCTTGCAACGGATCCAGAAAGAAGTTGTTGCGAACCATATTTAATTGTGTAAACATATTTGCTGGGAACAGGTTTTCCTCTACGTAAATAGGCCACTTTTCTTGTTTCGAACAAACCATTGTCAAAAATGGATGATCTCTCAAAATGTTCATTTTGATGAACCAATTTTTTTAGAAATGCGTAAGTTGTAGTGTACAAATTGGTTACTAGTTTATTTGATAATTAAACAGTTGACAAGACACGATAAACTGATAAGCAAATATTGCTGCAATTAAAACTCTAAGAAAACTCAATATTTTCAGTTAAAAAATAAAATAACAGATTTTCACAAAAAAAAACTTTGTCCAGAATTATAAACGAGTGTGTGTACGGAGAAGATGAATGTTTTTTTGGTTGGAGTACCATAGCCGTTAGGTAAAATTCCTGTATCAAGCACATAAATTCTATCTTATGAAAACTATATGGGTAGCTTTTATAGTGACTATAAAATGTATAGACATTTGTTTCTTCTACACACATGACGTATGCATTCCGATCTCTTTTGTTCACGTCTATCTTGTGCATTCAATGTGTAGACACAAACCGCCAGATTTAGGGTCCACTAATAGTGCATGTAAAGTAAAGCAAAACTATTAAGTGCACGTTTCAGGAAGATGCCTTTTGTGTTCTTACTTGTGTCACTGAATGCAACATTTGGAACCAAAGTAAAAATAGAATACATACTTTCGGCATGTCCTTGTTGCCACTAACGTATTTACTTATGATCCATAAATAAATCCATCTGCATAGAAAATGATCTTTTTATGATTGTTGGCATATACATATAACAATTCATTTAAAATTGTTTTTTTCTCGTAGACTACATTGAAGCAAAAGGATTTAGTGCATTTTTGTGTCAACCAGCCATGGAAATTTTTGATGTTACAAATCCGACTGAGTTTTAGCTTACTTTTTAATTGGGTTGTGTAAAGTTATGACAAATTTGTTACTAACAGGTGTGGGCACAAGGGTTACAAAACTTTCGATATTCTAGTAAATCAACCAGTATTTGCTAAATACGTACTTACTTTTCACAAATATTAGGAACAAAACATGACAAAATGTGTTACAAAATTTGGCCAGATGTACGAGTTTATAATTTGAAAACCGATTGCATGGGAAAATAAAATTTAACTATTTTTTACCTGGGCTTAACAAAGATGTAAAGAAACGAATATTGCTGCGTTTGGTAGAAGTAAGTAACTGAAAAAATATCCGACGATAAGGTACGAACATTTATAATATGCACTCATTTTAATAAAAGTTTGTTTGTATAGTTCAACTACATTCACAAAATTAGCTATATATGACATCAAATGTTTACGAAAGTAAATTCCAGTATTCATTTTTACAAATTATTCTCGATATTGGAGCTTGAGAATTGAAAGACTCATTTGATATCAATTTAATAGATTCAAATATATTCATGATATTTTTTAAGTCTCGAAAAACTCTGGAAAAACGATTTTCCTCAGCTTTACGAAAAAAGTATGTGTACTATAATTCTAAACTTGTTTTCCATTTTGATTTCAATCAAGTATAGAACCCTTCACAGGTTACTTTAAAATATAATTTCATATTAAGAAACTTCCGAAGATATAACAAATAGAAAATAACTTAGACGTTTTAAAAAGAATTGGTTTATTTTTGAGATAACATAGTTAGCAGCAGCAGCTTGACAATAAGTTTGTACTTTTTCTACGGTGTGAGGTTGCATCAAGCTCATTTCTTGGTAGTAGTACAAAAATGATATGAATGTATCCATATTTGAGAACCATAAATACAATATTGCAAACAAACGTGAAAAATTTGTTCCTTTAGTAAAACCTGTAATTATTTTCATATCATGTGTGCATCAATATTGTGAAACGAATTTAAGCTGTGATTGTGTACCATACAAAGTTCAATTTTGGCTAAGAACGCTAATTATTTTTGAACTATTGCTGTATAATTTCTCTTGATATAATTTATGGCGATTTCACTTAGACTTCGCTACAGATCATATCTGTTTCTAGAGTAATACGTGTGTATTAGTAGTGATGAAGGTCTCGGATACAATGAAATTAGTACCTATTGTAAATTTTATGTCTCGAATGAGTAGTCCAACCAGTTAGATAGCTAATTTGGCTCTTGGATTTTATTTAACATCATACCAGGACTACATTATTTTCTTCTTAAAGTTTCTCTGCATTTATTGACTTCTTTCAAACTCCACATTAATCTGCAGATTGATTATTCGATACGAAGATTTTTAAGAGACCACGCAGAAAAATTGCAGGTTTCCAGAAACCAGATGTCCATATTATAGTCGAAACTGAATGATAATCCGAATGGTGTTCGTGGAAGAATTTTCTTTGTTATCGCGTATTTGGTTGGGGGATCCATAAAATAATGGGAAAATAATTTGCATGCGTTCTAAATGAATATGTTTATGCTCTTTGAACCATTTTTATTGATAATTATTTGATGGGGAAAATAAACAGGTTATTTGTGGGATAACAAGGGCAAAAGAAGGTGTAGCAAAAGTGTTTTACCAGACATATAAACAATACATACACCGAAACAGGTGATTAAATTTAAAGGTTGACGTTGCAGCACCAAATAAAAACCAAACCTATAAAACTGAAAATTTATCATGCCATATATATAGCATGCTGCGATTTTTACTTGCACAGGACAAAAGTGATACTTAAAACACGACTCCAAACGAGCAAAGAAGCACCGTTGTAATCGATTTGTCGAAGAAATGATAGTTGTATATTAAATGTTAAAATGAAGTTGAAACGGGCAAAATTTAAAGTTATACTTGTTGTACACTTGAATGCCCATCATGAGACCATTTAAACGTTTTGTACTGCATACATCATGGTCATACTTTAAGTTTGTCAAGCTTATGAGACCTACACACAGTTTATAAAAAGTTTATTCTTAAAACTCAAAAATGTATAAGCTCAAGCATTGAAACAACGATAAATAATCGACTTCTACCTTGAAATTCCGCCGAAAATTTGTTATGGAATGACAACTCAACGAAAATGGAATTATTTTATTAGTGGGTTTTTTGAGTAAATATTTAATCAGAATTAAAATTTATTACTTGAGGTTCGTAATAATGTTAGAAATAAATGGTCTTTGACTACTTGTCTTTTTAAAATTTCAAATGTCCCAATTTCAAAGAACTTTAGAATTGATTACTGAGAAGCAATTATTAGGGATTCCACAAAAACTATGTAATACTGATGAGGCTCGTCCACTAAATAGGGCCACTACATTAAAAACGAATTTTCCATAAAACAAAAAAGCTTCGAGATAAAGTTATGATATCATAAGAAACAACAGATCTTTCACCAAAAAACATATATGAATGCATATTGAAAACGAACAAAAATTACGTTTTTTCAATGGGTTTACAAAGTCAAGATTTTGATGGTTATTCCTGATTTTTTAAACCCTGGTTTTATTTTCCCTTCTAAATCTCCAAGATTTTGGCGATCACTGGAAAACTTTTCCATTGATTTTGTAGCTCAGTTTTCGCGCTTTCCAAATTGCTAAAAGTTATCTAAAAAGGAGTTCGTTGACAATTTATTTCGTGCCTTGAAATAATGTCGTATATTCGCTTTATTCCTAAGGAGGGTTATTTCCACACTCCAATTTATGTCAATAGTTTTGAAGCTGCTCATTTGCGATTTTCAATTTTTCGGCAAACCTTTTTGTAACCATCTTGTAGAGCTAATTCTGTACTTTAATTAACATCATTAGGTTTTTACATTTATACAGATTGTTCCCCGATTGCAGCTTTGAAAAAAAATTTGCTTTTCAGCTACTTTTACATACAACGTCATCTTTTGGTCATCCGATAGCCAATTTGATCGATCTGATGCTTCACTTTTGAAGCTCTATATTAACTTCTAGATATACATTCACAAATGTTTACCTGGAGTTCGATATTTGGCTGTTTAAAGCAAACTAATTAGAAAAATTCGACGCATTTTTGAAGTCGGGAATAAGTAATTTTTAGATAACTTTTTTTGTGACATGTATTGTGGATAAAAATAAGTTGACAAGTTTCAAATGATTATTTTTTTGTAGCAAAATGATTATAGTTTTTGCCTATGAAACGCTGACATCTTCAAACTTTCCCGATTCTGAGAAAAATAGCTTCGACAAGAGTGGCCTTATTTATTGGACGAGCTTTATCTTAAATAATACCAGTTCGGGTTACATTACTGGCTTAATGTCTCTTGCTGCAGTGATGAACGGATCTGAAAATGGCACAGTAAAAATTTCAGTACAAGTACTTCATGTATAAATTACTACGAAACAGCATTCTTAGCCTGCATTATACTAATGTAACCAGACTATGCTTTTAGCTGTTTCATGGTTAGATTTCAAACATTACAGTATGCTAAAAAGCTTTTTGTGCCGTCACTTCAATAAGGGAAAATAAACCAATGGCTTGTGTGGAGTTGATTGTCAAATTCTAAAGAGAAAAAAGTCCTTAACACAAAGTCATCATTTTGGGGTAAAAATAGTAGGATTTTGAAAAATTTATATATTTCCCGTTTTGTGTTCTCGAATTTGTCATTATTGCCATGTCCAAGAGTCATTTGCAAAAAACTCTTGGACTCTCAATTTATAGCATATAAATGCTGATATTTTTTACATATGCTACTTAAAGCAAAAGAAAATAATGTTTTATGCATATTGTAGAAGTGTATTTCAATGGTAGGCCGTCATATTTTCAAAATCAAAATTGGCAACTTAAAAATTGTCAACTATTTGACATTTGTGACCTTTACATTCTGAAAAAAACCACATTGTCAAATGTAAGGTCGTAATTGTGAACTTTCGAAAATCTAGCAACTTATCCACTTCTTTTCAGATTTTATTCGTTTGCATTGCATTATTACGGGTGTATCTAAATTATGCATTCAGAGTTCTGAGATTCTGGAATGCTTACTTTACGAAAGTTGGCTGGCATTTGAGATTCGTTTCGAGTAGACAAGTTCAATATGGCTTCTTGTTTTGTTGCCTGTGCTCTTGACACTTAAATTTTTTATGTACCAAAACTTAATAAAGTCAAGAGGAAGATCGAAGTGGCGAAAGCATATGCGACGAGCAAAGCGAAAGAACCAACTAAACTAAAGCATCACTGAGTTTTCAAATTTAAGCATAACTTTAAATTTCAAATTGAAAAAGATTAAGTGAAAGTTCAGATTTGTATTTGAGTTGGATAGCGTGTTGTTATAATTTAATAAATGAAAAGAACCCTTTCTAAATATTTTCTCAGTCCTCTTTAAATTGTGCTTGTAAATTTGTGTAATAATAAACAATGAACTTCTCTTTAAAATCAGTATACATCTTTGGGTTTCTTGATTTTTTAAAGTTGACATTGTTGACCTTGAATTTGACAATCTCGACCTGAAAGTTGGCAATATGGTAGCAGGCGGTGTGACGTAGAATCAGATTATCATGCAGATGTTTTTGTACCCATAGTTTCGTCATGCCAAAGTACAAATTAAATTAATTTTTCACAAAAACAATGGAAATGAACCAAAATAATATAAGAAATGAAAAATGCAATTATTTGTATTATTTGGGGATCGTAACAGGAATTGCAAAAAAACAAGATAAGCTATGATAACTACATATGCGTAGTATGCTTCTTTCATTAGTAAAGTAATACAAGGAGTACACATGATTAAAGTGTAAACAAAATAAACAACTTTTTGTATTTGGTAGCAATAATCCTGACAACGTTTTTTAAAAGTGGTACAGTATTATGTTTAGTGTTTTACTACGCCTATTTCTGAGGATGCTATAAAACTTACTTTCGACAATCAATACTCATTAACAATAAATACTTGGACATCAAGTTAAGCACAATAAAAAGCTGCCATATTTCATCAATCTAAACAAACAACCCCTAATATTTTCTCTTAAAATTTATAATTTACGACTTCGAATTAAAATAATACAAAGCAGACCAAGAGAAAGACATAAAGCATCATCCAAATAATTGATAAGTAAATCAAGTGTACTAGAAAAGTCTCATCATAATCATCAGTAAAAGTATAACGACTTGCACATACTTCTTAGCTATTAAAACACTGATACTTCATCCAAACATTTAGCATGGCTGGTAAAGAGCTGAAATGACTTGAAGTATTGCTACGCTCATAATCATTAAGTTCCCGATTTTCTATGGATTTGTAACTACGCAACTTTACATAATAAATCTGCAAATTACATAGTGTGTTTCTTATGTTCGTGCGCGTGTTTGATCACTGATAACTTGTAAACTAATGCACCAAACCACCTTTTTCTTTCGAAATTAAATAAGGAGTCGCACCTAAATATGTACTAAAGGAATGAGATTAAGCTGCTTACAGATCGGAGAACGGTTGCTACTAGTATTTCAGTACAAATCTGGATTTTCGGGGTATTTTGGTCTAGAAATTTCAATCCGAGATAACTTTCTTAATAGTCCATGAAATTTCTAAACCTGGGTTTTAAATTAGTCATAATAGACAGGCGTTTCAATCAGGACTATTATTTGTTCTTTTTAGCGGAAGGACGCCGAACCACAGGGGGTCTGATTTTCACCAAAAATCGATTTTGCGCATGTGTTTTCTAAGAGATGTCTAATTCGGGAGACCGGTCAAGTACATCTCAGAGATAGTCCACATACATTACTTAATATATGCCAAACATTGCTCATGAGTAACTTAACCTTTTCTGCTATTTCACTAACCCTAAACCCTACATCCTTTTGTAAAATGTTTGGTACTTTCTCTGTGACCTGGTCCTTTTATACTAGTTTTGACTCGCACGCTTCTTTCCTTCTCCTGAACAAGAAGTTTTCCACAAGTGAATCATTGACATCATTTTTAATTGCTCAAAGACAGGGGTGTAACGCACCACGCACCAAAAGTTCCGTGTAATCGTTTCTTAATTATGATTTTGTACAAGCCTTCAAAGTTTGACACCGTTAATTACGATATGAGTTCTTCAAGGAAGCAAATCAACTTGTTTCGTTTCCGGACTGTAACTTTTGAATAGTAGTATCCACACGGCAATGCTTTGGCAAAGTTTTAAGTTAGACTTTTACCTATTCAATGCTGAAAAGCATAGGTAGTTTGGGGCCTTTCGTCAAAACTTATCTGTGATCAAACACGCGCACAACCATACGAAACGTAATATGTATCAATTTCTGTATGTTCTAAATATGACTAAATTTGTTAAACCGCTGAATTAAATAACGGGTGACATAAGGGTGTTCTAAATTGAACAATTCTAACGAAAAATATTCTAATTGAAATGTTCTAAAATCGAAATATTCTAAACGCGAAATATTCTAAAAAACGTTATTCTAAAAATAAGTGAAATAGTCTAAACGAGAAATATACTAAAAAAAAATCTAAAATAGTTCAGTACTCAAAACGCGGATATGGTTAAGTATGTTGTTTAAGGTTTTGTGTCATGGTCAGAAAGGTGGCCAGGTTTGGTTAAGTTTAATATTCTTAATATTACAAATGCCAACTTTATAGAAGTTAGAAATTATCAGGTCATCAATTTTAATGTAATCATAAACATATGATATTTTGAACTTTTCCAAAAAGTAAACTATAGATTTACAAGTATCCTGAAATGTTTTGATTTCTTAAAAGATGTCAATTTTTTAATTACAAAATTTTGTCTTTAGATTATTTAATATATATTTTTTAGAATATACCTTTTAGAATATTTATCGTTTAGACTATTTCACTTATTGTTTTAGAATAACTTTTTTAGAACTTTTATATTTAGAATAATTCTCGTTTAGACGATTTTAATTAGAACATCTTTACTAGACCCTTAAATAACTCTTTCTAGAACAAATCCAAAATATTGCAGAGTTAAAAAGTCGAAACTCATTACTTTCAGAAATGTGATGGCCACCAAGTAGCATAACATATGGCTTTACTATGGCCAATTTTGTGTATTTATTTCTGACAAGTGCACCAACATTATACAAATATGAATATTGATTACCATAGGTACATTTATTTGCTGTGTTTGAATGGTTTATTGAGTAGCTAAAGAGTGAGCAGTCAAAATTAGCAATTTTAAAGTCGACAATTATAATATTTAGCCTCGCTACTTCCCAAATTCGTTTCGCAAATTTTCCAATATTCAGGTTTTTGTGTCATATACGTATACATCGACGACGTATATACAATTCTCAAGAAAAATGCCAAAATGAACCATCCAATAACCAAGGTGACATTACGCTTGTTTAGGAATTTTCTTTGGTCTTCACCTTGCTATAATAGTGTTGAAAACAACCAGAACAAGCTAACCTTGAACCCAGACTTTTTCAAAACAAATCTAATTCCCAAAACAGTTGAAGCAGCGACGATCCATCCTTGTAAGTCAATTGGAGCTAATAAGCTGTCCACTGTTTGTGATCCACCCTGTCACCGATACGCGTTTAGTAAAAATGGAGTATTTGATTGCAAATGATGCAGTATCGTAATTCAAAATATACCAGTTGACGTACATGGAGTTTTAAGATTGTAAAGTAAATGTGCCCTTAAGTATGTCGTGTAATGTTGACACAGTATAGTTAGTACTAGAAAGGATTAAATGTTTTATACAAGGTTTGAATTCTATAAAAAATAGATTTCCAGCCAACGAAAAGTTCTTCTTACAGGCATTTTAGTTTTTCAGGATCAATTTTCAATTGGTACGGGTTGGGTGCAGTTTTTTCAGAGTTTAATGATTCAAGTAAGTTTGTTATTTGTTTCAGTGAAGTTATTTCAGAAAGTGGTATTTATTGGCTTTGTCGTCTTAGATCCTTTCCATTTTTGTATTGAAAAAAGGATTGAAAGTGATCATAATCGCACGTAATAGAGTTCAGATATATTCTGTATTCGAAGTAAAGAAACAAGATAATTTTTGAGCTGTAAAAGAATGCTGTAGGTATAAAGGGTGTTTCAGCTATGTTTTCGATTTCTTCAAAGTATTTATGCTTGATTTAAAACATGGTCTAGGCTGTATATCTTTAAGTTTTGTTAGTTCTTCTTTAAGTTCTCAGGGCTACAAAAGTAAGCATGGTCGACTGGGTAGTCTATACTGTAGCCCCGGTTGATGGCCACTTGAGCAATGCAAAATCCGTTAAATCTTGGAACGTAATGTTTTCGAAACTTTTGGTGTCAGATCTTCAAACTCGCTTGATCCCCACTTACTTAAATTTTTCGTTGGTATAGCATTAGTATCGCAATTTGCATAAGTAGATAGAATAATACACTGTGTATTCTCACTATTAAAAAACAATATGCTAAAAAGCTATGATACAAGTCATCCCAAGTATGCCTTCGTCTTGAAAAATGAATATTACAGGTTGGTAGGAAAAGTTTTACAAAATTCCAGTATTTATTAAATTTATTGACACTCCCTTCGGTAATAAATAAGTTTGCGTAATGATTGAAATTAGTTTCTGAGCCAGTACAATAATAACAGAAATTTAAAACAATTGAAATGAGAAACATTTCCATGTTGAACGAATGCATTTGTGTAGGAGTGAAATGAATTTAAACTTGCGATGCAAAACAAAAAGTTTACTGCCAATTATTTAGATAGCAAATGACAGCTTTTTAACTTCAAGTTTAATATGACATTTTAGCTTAAACTCCAAATTTATGTAACAATGTTTTAGATGCTGATAAATAGCTCTACAATTAATTTTGATCATACAAGATTGATTCGAACACATCAGATTGTCAGAGAATATTTTAGACCTTGTTACTTTTTCGACTGTGCAACTTTATTTATAACGTAATACTAAAAAATCATGACGATAGTCTGTCAATAGGATTGAATCCTTGTTATCACTAATATTATTGCTGGCTGTTAATAATCTGATGTGACCTGAAATGCTAGTTTGTTTCTAAATTGTTTTTGCTCTTAAATTTAAAAATGCTTCTAAAAAGTCTCATTTATTTCAAAGGTAAATTTATCGGTTATTTATTTATTTAATTAATAACATATTTATGTACTCATATCAAATTTCAAATAAAATGCGCTGATACTACAAGGCAATTTATTATTTTGTTTTATACCTCTGGCTTCCTTTCCAATGGGATACAAGACAACATTATTGTAAACTGTTTTATGTTTTGAAAAGTTTTTGGAGAACGGACAATTAAACTAAAACTTTTTAGAAGAACACATTGACGCATTTAGTTTCAAGGTTAAAACCAAAGGAACACATTTTTATAACTTTGAGTTTTACAAATGTTCTTATGATAATATTTCAACTTGCCTTTGAACTTGATTTCTTCGTAAGTTCAACGACAAAATGTACGTCAACGAAGGCACTATTACAAGCATAAATACTGAAACACAAAGTAAACAAATAAAGGCCCAAATAGACTTCAGATCATGCAGCTTAACTCGATTATATGAACTTCTACTGAGTCCCCTTGTACAAATCTCCTTGTAGTTGAAGAAGCAATCAAACTCCATCCAAACATTGATCATAGCTGTTAATGACGACACAATGACAGCACCATTTTTTCCTCTCCATTTACCAGCACCGTCAAATTCTTCAAAAAGCTTGTAACTACTTAACTTTGCATATCTCATCTGCAACGTATATACTCCCGATTCCACTAAATAAGACAGTGATCGAATAAACCGCTTCTCAATGTAGTTTTTCGAGTTGAAATCCACAACGTTTGAGTATTAAAAAGTGGAACCTCTTTATTACGAAGATGAAGCGATCAATCGTAGTTACAGTTTTAGTTTGTTTGTCTATCTGTCTGTCCGTGTGTGCTCTAACTTAGTCATCCTTCAACCGATTCTCTTCAAACTTGGGGCATAGACTCCTCAGGTCAAGAGCTCAATCACTATTGATTTTCAGCTTCCAGGCTCAGACTCCTTGAAGGCAGGAGGGGATCAAATGTCACATGTTGGCTTATGGGTAAATTTTTAATGCGTATTTCGATAGAGTCTTCCAAGTAGATCAACTTTTGTCAAGACACCATGGGTCAATTTTGACCAACAGGGTCACTAGAGGTCAAAAACTTCTCTTGACATGACGTGTCTTTACATGTCTCTACTTGACATGTCATGCCATAACAAAGATTCATGCTTCATCTTCGTTTTTTCTTCATGTCTTGAGATTACTTGTTTTTAAAAATTACATGTTTTTTGAGCACCATCATGTACGCCTGTACTAGTGACAGCTTCATTTTAAACTTTGTTACGAACAACTCAGAACCGAAAAAAAACGCAAATCTGTCTCCATCCATGCATTTACCGGTTGTATTGTGCAACGAAATATTGTAAGTTGTTTTCAAAAATACTCCTTCACGCTTACAGTCAAATTTAGGCTTATAAAAAGTACTGATTATATCTTTTAAGTTGCTTACTTTCAAGGTTCGATGATCCATTTCAATTAGTCGTTTTAGACTCTTTTTATCAAATGGTATGTTGTGGTTAAGCACGTAGTCATTAGAAAATTAGGTAAGGACAAAATTCTCAAAGATCAAGTTCATTTTGGAACTAAACAATAGCTCTTCGAATGAAGATGAAACATTTGTTGGTGTTGGCTCCTTTGTCATAAATGAATACAAAGACGATGAATAAACCAAACGTAACAAGAAAGCTGTGTATAATAATATTCTTGTTTAAGTGCATTTTCCCGTTTTCTCCTTGTTCAATAAGTGTAAAAAATATCTAAAAGAAACTTTTTCTACTCCTGAAATTTCAAAAGTATACTTATCCCACTAATGCTAACAAGAATTACAATCCAACCTTTTAAGTCAAAGATTGCGAACAAACTCATCAAATGTTTTGAATTCGAATTTGATTCCGATTTTTTCACGAATATAGAGTATTTGATACCATATTTCTGCAAACCATGTTGTATAACAGATACTTTGGTTACATTTTGTGAATTATCGGTTATTGAAAAACTTTCTAAAGCCATTCTGTGAACAGTATAGTCCAAACAATTGGTTCTGCATAGAATAATCTCCTTGATACAGAGTGCAAACTCGGAAGTGGCTATGTTGTAAAGCAAATCAGCATAGAAACTTTCGTTAAAACACCTCCGTACTGAGAATTTGAAATGCAAGTCTAATTTGCCTTTCACCGGTTTTTCAAAGGTGATTTTGTTGTAAAATTGCAGTACATCAGCAAGTTGAAACATAAAATTTATCTTTTCAATCGTTAGTAGACGGCATTTTCTATTGCTATATTGACCCTTTGTGTAATCAATGTTTGGGTCGCTTTCGTATGGGTTGCAAAAAATGCAATTAGCATATAATCTGCAAAACGAATACAGAAAAAGTACCACTTTTGAGCTAAGAAAATATGCTTAATGTATAGAAACTGGTTGGTCAACATTTCCAATATCTTCGAAATATGCAGGTGAAAGAATAAAACCCGGAGAATAAAACTTGATATTTTGGTGTGACTCTGAATAGTTTTCTGGACTGCCGTAGTAAGGGTACTTAGTATTGGACGTAATGACTAGATTTTGTTGACGAGATTTAGGGATTTCTGCCAGACAAATCGACTGTATTTTTTGCTTGAAAATATTTCACTTAGCGAAGTTGTTACAATATTCAACTCAATGTTTTCTGGTTCTGGATTTGGTATTTCCGATTATTTGGTAAACGTATGAAGCATTGGACATAAAGAACCACCAAGTGAGCAGTACGCCAAAAACTGTTATATAGGACAAGCCATCCGTTGTATCTATCAAATTGAAGTGTACACTCTGAAGTAATGATGATAACTGCTGTAATAGTTTATATAAAAGTTGGATGTAATTAAAGCAGTTACTGGGAAAATGCAAACGAAAATCCGTATTGCTAACTTTATTTTAAAGCATAAAAATTCAATTAAAAGTTTTGCGGTTTGTAAAATACAAATGTAGGAATAATTAATATTTAGCAAATGTTTAAAAGCATTCTCAAACAAATGACCTCCAAATATGGTTTAGCAAAACCAACTGAGAATCTGGGTAGTTATAATATAACTAGGTCATATTACATTTCAATCGTAGAATAATGCGTTTTGAATTGTTTTAGTCAACCTCAAAACAATTGTCGTAGTTTTACTGACGAAATCAGTTTAGTTTACTTTTTAAACTTAAGCACTTTAATATTATTTGTTTATAAATATTCGATGGATCAAACTTTGTCGCAAATAGTTAAATTTTATTTTTCATTAATTAAATTTTAAGTATCACAAATTATGAAGCTAAGTTTGAACTCATTTGACTACATGAATTTAAAACTTAAGCAACCAGAACAATATATCCAAAATTTCATCAGTGCTTAACCTAACCGAAATATTCATAAAGTTACAACAGTATTTAATTTAAGTTTCACTGACCAAACCCAACACATCCGACAGTAGTTGGCTTTGCCAAACGCCACCTATTCAAAGATAGCCATTTTTAGTGCGAAAACATCAGTACTTTAGATCGCTATCGTAATATTGAGTAAAGGCCACATAAAGTACGAGGGTTATAGTGATGGCGGTAAAATAAATAAAAACGTTTCGTTGTAATACGTTCTGAGAGCGCACCGCCGGCTTTGATCAAATACAAATTAAAAATAGTCAACATTTGTTTTACAGAAAAATGAATAACATTTTTTGATCAGAATGACATGGAGATTCTTACAGGGGTAATGGCTAGTCCCAGCTCAAACTGCACTTGCGATTTTTACCTTGCTAGTAGCAGTCAATCTTCGTTGCGTCGCGAGTATTTTCCAATTATTTGGTTGTATTGAATTTCTTGAATCTTCAAAATATACATGTTTGAATTTGTGTTTTGTTTACATAATTGGGTACTTCTAAAATAAAATGTTAAAATTGTACATATTCGATGGCTCATTTTGCGGGTATGCTTAGTAGAAAACATCTCATCCGGGCTTTCCACAACTCAAAGAATTTGAAGCCTTCAGTTTAAACTAGATTCATTATTAGTAAGATAAATACTTCATATGAAGTTGGTTTTCTTTTAATAAACATTTGAACAGTAAAAATAAGTTATCCCTCCAAATATACAATAGATACTGAACATCATACTGTCGTATGGTGTTGAGTATTAATTGTATGATATAGTCGTCGTTTTGTTACTTTGGAAGCTTTGTTATAGCATTGCGAGCGACCAAAAATGAGTAGTTGTCAAACCGTATTCATTGTGAAGTTTTTTGCGTAAAATTACCAATCCAATATGTTTCCGTGGTTTTTGGTTTGATCTGTTTGTCATGCAGATTTGAGTGCGATATTTGATATCTATATTTTAAGACCGAATGTCCAAAGGTCAATGTTCAAATTTTATACTAATTATTAGTAAAAGTATCGATCAGCTTATCTGATCGATACTTCTTTTCTTTCAATTGTTAACTTTCTTCATGAAAGCTATATTTAGACTTTTGTTTCCTGTTAATTGTTATTGATTATTTTTGGATATTTTGGAATGGGAAAAGCATTTTAGTAATTGGGATTAGTGTTTGCCACGTTTTGGCAGAAGCAACTTCTGAGCTAGAAGCTGCATGGAAAGGGATCTTATCAACGTACCGATAAGACTCCCAATACAGTTTGTCACAGTTTAATTTACTTGTTGAAGTTGTCGTCCGTTTATTTATGGACTCATGAAGCATCATCATAGCTTTTGAAAGGCGTGAGTTCACAATATATTTATTAAAGACATGGATTGGACTATTTATGAACATTTATTGGAGTTATCCTTTGTGTGTATACCGTCCGTACGTCTGTCCAACCGTCACTACGGCTACTCAACAACGATTTCTCAATCTCCCAAATTGTTTTTCTTGGAAGGAGGTTTTATGATATATGAATCAAAGATAGGCTTTAAAGTCCGACTCTTTTAGGGCAGGGGCAAGGGACCCTTCGTTGTAACGTCTAAACGGTTAGGAATTTTAAAAACATATTTTCACCAATCCCGTATAGAGGTACCATCATTGCATTGTTATTGACGTATTATGAGTGGCATGTTAAAGCAAGGTCAAAGGTCTTTCCTGGTAACTCACTCAAAGTAAAGAATTTAAAGAAGGTAAAACTCGGCTCCTTGTGGTAAGTTAGCATACAAAATCTGAAGTCAGATTTACAATGGAAATTCTTAAAGCGACGAAAATCAAATTTTTTCGAGGATAAAATTAGTTCAGCAGATTTCGACGTTTAAATTTCAGCATTTTTTCTTGTCATCTCACAGCAATGAACTGGAGGATCAAGAGCAGTAGTGAAGCGATATCGAGGTGTGGAAATTGGAAGAACCATAGGTTGTACTCATGTGCAAGTTGGAGAACACAGTGAATTGCAAAGCCACGAGCAAATAGATGGCAAATTCTCATTTCCGCACATTGCCAGTGATGCAGCCATTTTGCATGAAGAGTGGTGTAGCACGTTGGAGAGGTGGAGAGATGGAAAAGAGAGAGAGTTGAAATTATTTGTGGCGGGCTTTGCAGCACCTGCACATAGTTTTGGAGATAGACATGGAGACAGAACTGGAAAGCGTTATCCCAAAACCCAACAAGTTTAAGTGTTAAATATGTACATTTTACAACATGCAAGTTGCCCTCACAAAATAATGTATGCAAATTAATGTGTTTCAATCCCATTTCATATTCAAACGAAATGGTTTATTTTTGTGAAGGCATTTGCATATCTGTGCAAATGAGAGTAGTAAAAAATATTGCTAAAATTCTACAAATTAATAGTGCTGTAGTAGAGCTAACATAAAGTCTCACGTAGCAATGCTAGTATTTAAAAAATGTGTACCAAAAACTGAGATTATGTCTCCGAAAAATTTGGCCAGCAGCAGAGGACGCCGCGCAAAAGTGGATTCCAGCATGAGAAATGGAGAGATTTTTAGTTTTCAGCAAGAAGGTGAGTTCATCTGCGTTGGCAGCGTTGAGAGATCCACTTTTTGTGTCGGTTCCTCCAATCTCATCGGTCGATCCAGTCGTACCAGCGGCTCTTCCGGTTGTAGCACTAGCAAATAGTGTTGTCCATGAGGTTGGTATCATTGTCTAACTTAGCTCTACTAGAGTGTCACCTGAGATTGTACAGACAAGTGTAAGTCGTTCGCCTTCCATAATTTGACTGCTCTCCGGAAATGGAGTGATTCTCAACGGAGCTGCCTTCGATAGTAAAGCGATACCATACATATTATAAAACAATGAGAATGACATATATAGAACAACATATCACATCTGTTAAGTGTTCCCAACACTCCTCAATTGCGAATTGCGAAGTTTATCATCGAATTTATTTATTTTTCAGTCAACATGGAACTCTAGTTGAATTCGGTAAAATTCGTCGAAACGTCTTTTTTATCCGACTGTTGAAAAGGTGAACACAGGCATGGGTTGACTCAAGCCAAATCTGAGCTAGGCGCGGCTATATTCGTAACTGTTTTCGGTTTGCAGTGTTCATAGTTAT
>JAQFXM010003761.1:0-19087 GCA_034693345.1 Entomobrya multifasciata
TAAGTGGAAAAGTTATTTGGGTCCGTAATGCTAATACGGTTCGTACCTAACATAATACGCCTTAAATGGCCAAGCATGTAAATGTTTTCTAAAAATACTCGTTTTTATGAGTAACTGATATCAAATGTACGATTTAGTAAAATAAATTCACAAGTACAATGTAAAAAATAGGCAAGGAATGATAGTACGGTTCGTACCTAACATAATACGCCTTAAAGTCTCTTCTCAATGAAACCTTTGTGAAAACAAGAGAAAAGTTTTAGAAAAGGTTTAATTTAACAAAACATTTTAATAAAGAAACACATAGTTGTACAAAGTAAGTACATTTATGTCATTCTGATCTTTTGATCTTTTATAGATCTTCTAGAGTTAAGTTAGGCCCGTCATGCTATTACGGTTCGTACCTAACATAACACGCCTTAAGTAGCCAAAGAAGCATCGTTTTAGTGAAACTTTTTAAGTGTTTTTTATGGATTTGTGCAATGTAAGTATAAATGCATGTATTTATGCTGACATTTTAGTAGTAAATGAGTAGGTAAGGAATTAGGCCCGTAATGCTATTACGACGTCTTAAGTAGAAATGATTGAACAAGAAGTCATATAAGTGATCATTTAAATAGTTATTGTACTACAGAGCAAAACTACGTAATTATATAGCACATACTTGTATAAAGCACACGGTGATTCGCAATTATAACCAAATAAAGTCAAGCGTTTGAAAAAATAAACTAAATAGTGATTTAAGGTTTACGTTTGTAGTTTAAAGCAATAAAAAAACCTTTTGAAGTTGAAAGTTAGTTAAATAATTTCAATACTGTGAAGGCAAACTAAATATTATTGTTAAATGCGAGCGTATTTTAATAAAACCTATTTTATATGAAAACTAAACTTCTTCACGAAGCGTGAATGGCCTAACTATGATGGTATCGTTCGTACTCAAGATGATGTGCCTTAAAATTATAGAGCAATAAGAGTATTTAAAAGTGTATAGACCTAGGTTAAGCGATAGTTTTTTTAAATGTATAACAAAAACTCTGCTACTTTATGCTTTGTTTATAAGCAATTACTACACACGAACGTTTGACTAAAAATACAACATTGTAAAACTTAAACATGAAAGGTATTATTATGATTTTTAGTATTCATGAACTTTGCAGTGGTAATTTATGAAGGATTATCTGAACTCATAAATTTAATTTGATGCTTATAAAAGATCAGCTTTTAAAGAATATTTTATAAGAATTGGTTGTCTTAATTTTTTTTAAATTTATATTCAGTATATTAATATTGTTTACCCTCCATCCACGAGGGCAAAGGGGTTTTAATAAGCGTAGTAATTGTTGTTTAATTGTTTAATAGTTTTATTTATACGATGAACTGATGATGGTAGTTGTGTATACGATGTAAGTATAATGCAATTTTTGCTCTATGCAATGTAAATAATAAATTTTAAACACAAGTTTGTTTAGTTATCAAGTTATATGAAGAAAAAATATATTATTCATCAAAAAACCAACAAAAATTAATCAATAAATGTTTAACACCCCTGCAGTCATCAAAATGCGACCAAGCAATAGTACAAAAACTATAATCCAGTGAATATCATAGTTGCAAAATGAATTCGCGCAAATTTTTTTAGCAACTTTTATAATTTTGGTAAGCAAACATAAGCCTTCTGGTTAGTATTGAAATCATAATACCGGTTTAGTTACCTCTGCTTGTCATAATTTAACCAAAATGTTCCACATAAAAGAGTTTTACGTATTTTTTTAGCAAAAACTAAGCCCAGTTTCGGGTTTCTATTTAATATCGAGAATAAATTGTAAACAATAAAAAGCTTAAGAAAAATTAAAATGAACAAACATTTAACTTGTTCATTTGTAGAAATAAACTGAACATGGAGAAATGTATATAACATTTCAAAACTAACCCAATATGTTTTTACCATATCACATTTTACACGGCAGCTACAAAGTTACAATCCAAAAAAAAAAACGATGTAAATTTTATTAATGGAACTGCAATTAATAGATATTTTTTTTAAATAAATTCATTCCACGAATTTTTGCTAACTTTGCCCATTGTTTACATTAGCACACAAAGCAATGGATGTATTGATTTTACCTTTAGGTGTACAAGTCTAGATTAATGGTTAGGCGTGCAACGCTATTTTTGGGTGTACTTCCCATAACACACCCTAAATAATACTGACTGAACAAAAGCAGGATGAATGTAGTTTGACCGGTGATTAAGAAGTAAATTATTACAAAAGCAATATTTAAGGTTCAATACATCCTGCACCTTACATGTTGAAAGCAAAACTTATAAAAAATTATGCAAAATGTGACTATGAAACTTCTTACATTTGAAAATATGCGGTGGTTGTATAGAGGACAAAGGTGGTGTCAAGTTGGTTTATAGACGGAAATTTATTAAATATTGCATAGTTCAATAGAGGCTTCAAAGTAGGTCATTTTTGTCAAGGGCCCACGAGCCAAATTCGAACAACGGGGTCACCAGGGGTCAATCGACATGACTTCATGACTTGACTTTAGGTTATTATGCGACAATGTCATTAAATATTCATCAATTCATCCTAGTGTTTTCATCACGTCTTTTGGCATGATTTGTTTTGTATTATCAGCCTCAAATTAATAAACCACTTTCTAGGGACCACCAAGTACTTTGGTCATTTTGGTTATTGGTTTTATGTGCAAACCTATACTTAAACCATTTTCTCTTGATTATGTGTGCGACCACAAACCGAAAATTATCGGTTGAATTAAATAAAATTCAGTAGCTTACACAAAATGTTTGTTTTGTTAATAATTTTCACTTTGCTTACAATGGAACTGACTAAATGCATGAGCGAAATTTAACTTGAAATTTATACGTGGTGGTGTATTTTTTTATGCTGATTTTAATGGTATTTGTTATTTTCCCGAATGCGCATATGTGTAAATAAATAAATAAATATTAAAAATAAATCAATCCTTTTCGCCAAAAATGTCCGCTATTAACATAACTATCTAGCCCGATCTATAGTTGGATTAATATGAAATAACTGTTTGAAACGTGAATGTGTCGACAGTTTAGGTGATGTGGACTGACTGTGATACAAAATTCAAAAACTAGTATTAACGAAAGTATTGAACAACTTTTTTGTAAAAACAAATATGATTCAATATGCCTCGAAATATTCTTGTTTTTGTAACAAGTTCGGATTGCAAAACAGATTTCTTTATGATGCCCAAACAATATAAAAATGTATTGATATTTTCTGAAGTATTGAATCCGAAAAATAATTAAAGATCTGAGCTTTATTTATTTATCAAAACAATCTAATGAAGGCATAATTTAAGAGCTGATTTTTAATATTGCTAATTCTGTTTTAGTTTGGACTCGGACAATATGGACTAGTTTAACTTTATCGTAAATGTAACGTGTCAAAATTTAAATCAACCGGTATAAATGCTAACTTTGCATGGAACATTTTTTGAAAGCAGAAATTTAATGACATTTCAAGTATCAAGCAGCACATTTTTTGTGACCATAATTTTATCAAAAAAATTGTAACTTTGTTTCTTTTGACGGTGGACTCGAAGGAGGAATTTGCTGAGCATTTGTTGACATATACTTAGATACAAGCATGATTAGATGATTGGAGAAACATAAACTGTAGGTCTAATTAATATTTAAACGAACAAAAATAGCAACATCTAATAGTTAGATTCCCTTAATACTTAGCACTGAAGACTTTGAAAATATCAAAGTGAATAAAGATTTAAATATTTGATGCGTAGAAATAAACAGAGCATGGATATTTGTGCTTCAAAATTCTAAACTAACTATTCAATTACTATTGCCTAATCTCATCTTACGCGTCAGCTATTTATACTCCCAATATTGAACGATGTAAGTATAATTTACAAAACTGAAGTTATTACTAGGAATTGGTTTGACACAATTTTTTTCTACAAATTTAGACAAATTATGCCCATTGTTCTTAGTACCAAACAAAAGGTAGATTTATTTACCTTGATTTTGGTTGTGAATGACTAGATGAATAATTAGGCTTTTAAAGCTATTGTGGGTTGTATTTAAAGTATAATACATTATTGGTTTTGAAAAACGTTTTGCAAGATTACTTTTGCGTACAAATAAATTATTATTTGGCTTTTATGCTTTACTCCTTGCGTTTACTCCATCGAAATTTTAACCCACTATGAGTAACATGTATGCAAGGAACAATTTTATGGTTCTGTAAGTTTCCACTGCTAGTCAAACAAATGTTTTTATGTGCACTATTATAGGTGTACTTTGTTCTAATACAAAGAGACCAAAGTATATGATCAAGCATTAGAAGAAAAGCTTAGGAACGCATGTTTTCATTTTATGAATTTAGTACACCACTGTCTTATTTACTGATAGGGAGAACAACGGCATGTATGCAGAACACCTGCCGTGCAATGTGTTTGTTATTCTTTCTTACGGAATATATGTATTTATTACTTAGATGTAATTACAAAGCTAAACGCAAAGTTGTGTGTACACTTAACATACTGAGAAATTTAAGCTTGTCTACAATACTCACTTATGTTTGACCCATGTGCAATAGAACTGCTTGTAATCCCACACATTTTCAACTCATCTTGACGGAATAGAATACCAGGAATTGTTGTTACCTTTTTGTAAATTTCCACTGCCAGACGACTTCATTGATTTGTTGTACATTTTAAAGGAGCATTTAGTCTAATAAGAACTTTCAAAATGAGAAAAGTATGCTTATGTATAGAAGGGTCTAATCAACAAAGTGGATTTCAGTTTTTTGTACCTATGAAGGGTTCACATTCATCTAAATGTTGAACAAGGATTTTCGTCGTTGAATAAATTATAAGGTACATAGGTTTCGGCACATTATTTCCAAGAATTTCGATAATGCAAGTGGTCCTTTAAAACAAATGCAAGTTGAAGAGCTATTAGAGCACTGAATGTGAGCGTGTGCACAGGATATTCCACTTGATACAATACCTATACCTGTGGGGCTCTTAGTTCTTCTAGGTGTAAAAGAAAAATGCATATTAAGACATCAAATTCGTGGTAATATAAAAGGCAATGAAATGCAAGTTATCCAAAGAATAAGAAGTCAGAAGTGCCCAAAGAGTCAAGAAGAGAGAAAGGGCAAAGTGCTGGTTTATCTTATTGCAATAAACTGACTTTAAAACTTTTTTTTGATTTTGGTGGCACTTTGAGTTTGAGGAAACAGCGAAAAGGTGAATACTTCCTTTAATACAAGTGAATACTTTAATAATATTTAGTAGCATTTACTATTTGAATAGTTTTCTGAAATCAGGAATTAATTTTATCTTTGTGTCGTTTACGTTTCTCCAGTATCCGGGATAACTTTGAGTTGAGCCTAGCTGCCTGAAGCAATTGACCTAACTGAAGACCAGGTCAATCTTCACCTGATTAAAACTAAATGGCTGCTGAGAAGTACCCAAATGGCTCTAAACTATCGCAAGTCATGACAGGGATAGTTTTTAAAATGTGTAAGTTCGCTTTAAATTATTGATTACTCTTTTTTACTTGATTTGCATCGGAGATGAATATATTTTCTAGATTTATTCGAGAACTCATGACATGAAATCTAATTTCTCATTTTTTTGTTGGTTATTTTCACAAATGACCATAAGGAATTGGAAATTGTTTCAAGACATCAGCACCAAAACTACCAAAATTTAATATTATGCTGAACCTGCCTGCGAATTCGTAGTCGGAACCATTATCATCGAAGTGAAGCATGTAAGACCAGTCTATTTCACTATACGGTCTTGCATAATTTTAGAAGTATTGATTCATATCTTAGAGGTTCGAACTAAAAATAATAGTTCGACATAAATCCAAGAAGTTTTTTAGAAAGCTTGACAAAATATTTATTAGTCCAAACTTTAAAAAGGCAGGATTTTATCTTTTGTTTAAAATTAAAGTATATAATCAAATCAGCCATTAAAACTAAGATACAATAATTAGAAGTAAGATATTAGGATTGCTCTGCTATTACGGTTCGTAGCTAACGTTATATACCTTAAAGGCCCAGACCCGAATCAGTTTTTGATATATTCTCATTTTGTACAATGTAGGTACATTAATTTTGATTAAAATTTACAATACCAGCATTTCAACTAGAAATTTTGGCGATTTATGATAATTTTGGAATTTAGCTGTTACATATTCTAAAAATTGAATTGTTGTCCGGACTTACTCATGCTTGACTTTAAACTTTTTCAAGTGTTTAAAACATCAGTTTAAAAAAATTCAGAAACTATTCCGCACTTCGTGTGAACTTTTCTTTTATAATACTTGTGAATAGACCTTGAGATTTTAGTACGGTTAGTAATTAGTTCAAAGTTCCAGGCTCAGGATACTTAGTAATAAATTAATGGATAAGGTATTTGTGTAATAACTATCTAGCTAAATGTTGGAATGGATTTATGTTAAATGTTGGAGCAATATTTGTAGTTGGTCTGTTGTTTCTAAAACATATAAGCATGAATATGAGATAGATATTTGGTCTAAATAATTGGTTAGTTGTTCAAAAAAGAATTTCCATTTACTGTACAATGTAGTAAAACCAGAAGGGAAAAATTGTAAACGTTACAAAAATGTTGGATCATTGGAAGCACCCAAGCAAAATAACTTTTTAAATTATTTGTAAGTTTTCTGATAAATCTCGAAACCACATATAAATTAAGAGCTAAATTAAATAGGGACTTTCAACGTAAAAATAGCTGACTTATCAAAGTTAAATGAAAAGTTGTCAAAATTAATGGCAAATTTTGATAATCCAGTATTTTTCCACAAAGTTCTTTTCGTAAAAGCGTTTATTAGTATAATACAAAAATGACCCGAAAATGTGTGCGTAATGGTTTTAGATAATACTATTTTGGTGGTTTACTAAGAGTTTGCAGAAGTAATTAGTCTTTTTAATGTTTCCTGTTGTTTTCGCATACATTCAAGTTACCATATTTTTTGTTTCTTGAAACAGGTTTATGAAACGTACGAGCTTATAGAAATTTTGATTTTACATGTTCCGTATTTTATAATTTTTTAAAAAACTAAGGCGCAATTTTACAAGTCGGTATTTGACCTCGCGATACATAGTTTTATACTCTAATATTTGAAATTTTATGCGAACTTGCGAGTTTGGTAATACGTGTACAAGTAAATACTGTTGGGTTCGGAATTACACTTTTGATTTTAATATTCGAAGTCGGATATACAACTGTTTCAATAATATTAGTAAATGGTAGAAAATTATTCATATTGTGGTTCAGCTCTTTTGTATTCTGAATTGGTAATGGTTTTGTGTGTAATGTAAGTACACTCAACTTTTGTTTTGAAAATATATAACTTTCCTAATGAAAAGAGTTTTAAATTGAATCAGTAATTTACACAAAAATCACATTATTTCCACCAAATCTTCATACTTCAAAAACACTATAGCAATTTATTATTCAATATTCAAAAATTACTTATTCATAAAATTCCCATGAGATTGAATGAACCATGCACCATAGAATTTTATAGTTGCAAACCAATTTGATTTGTTTACCGGATATGTGAAATATTGGATGAAATATTAGGTGTATAAGAAAATTAGAGAACCTTGTAGCTCAATAAATTTCATTAAATTGCACAGCTAATTTTAATTAGTCCCAAATTGCTGAAAAGTGAGTACTTGCAAAATATAGCAAATAAAATGAAAAATGGCAATTTGGAACCTTTTGGATTTGGCATTTTGCAATAGCGTTATATTGGATGTTCCAAAAGTCGCATTATGAACAGCCAAGCATGTGACTTGTAATTTCGCAATATATTCAGAATATTTTATTCACATATCTATCATAAATCGTATGTAAACTTGATAGTATCAAGAATTTGCAACCAATCATTTGACTATCAGCAGAGCACATTTCACTGCAATTAATTTATTTTTCTGAAATGAACAAAGGTTTAGTTTAATGTGAGAGCCAAAAATGCTTTTAAAGAATCAATGGAGGGTGATAAATAGATGGAAGCCAATAATAAGCAAGTATATTGATATTAGTTTGTATTTGGTTAATAGCCTTAAAAAGTAAATTTGTAGGATGGCAATAAAGACTAAAAGGTATAAATAAACGTAACATAACCGCTATATCAATATTTGCAAATTGCCAAACATTTAGTAACTTTAATAATTTTGGGGAGCAAACATACGCTTATTATTCAGTATTTAAATCCTCGTACAATATTACTGAGCTAGGAATGATATATTTTTCAAAGTTAAGTTCCGTGTAAAATATTTTTAATTATCTTGCATGCATTTAAGGAAAACCTTAGCCTAATTTTGAGATGCTACAGTATACCAACAATAAATTTATAACAGTCAAAGGCTTCGGAAATATTAATAATGAACCAGCATATGACTATTTTAAATGTAGACATAAACGGAACATGGAAAACTTTGCATGAAAATTCATGACTAACCAAAAAAATCGCTATTTTATCAAACATCATTGAACACAACAGCTATTTATGCCCCTCAAAACTGATACGGTGCATACATAATTCATGGAATTGTAAATGCTAATGTATTTTAGTTATGGAAAAATTATTCCACGAAATTGTACAACAATTATCCATTGTTCACAGTATCAAACAAATAAATATATACGCAGACTTTAATTTTAGTTGTACATGACTAGATGAATGACTATGGCGATTAAGCTCTCATGGGTTGGAATTAACATAATACTTTTTAAATAGCACTAAATAAAAAATAACTGAAGAAATTATACCTGACCCATGATTCAGCAGTCACTTTCTAAAAACTTTTAATGAAGAAATTTCTTACAAGTTTGTAAAATGTGTACACATTTGTAAAACCTATTATCTTGTGTGGAGGCATATATCTGATCATGTTTTAATTTTTAGTTAGTCTTTATCTTTTGTGTTCAACTTATTGTGTTTCTGATCATTTAAAAATGTCTGATCATCATGTGTACTAAATAAAGAATTTCGCAAGTATATCATTCAATTATAAAACTTGTTAAATTCATATTAAAGAAGAGAAAACTAAATTAAGCCAAAAACGATTTAAATTGTGGAGCTTTGTCTGTTAATCAAACAGCTGCTCTTGTGTAGCTTGAGTGGTTGGAAAAGAAAAAAATAGTTTTGTATGAGAAAGTCAAGTTTTGAATAAGGTAATAGTAACAAAAAATCTAAAAATATTTCGAAAAAATGTATGTATTTTAGAAACATATAAATATTACAAATCTTTTCCTAATTCTGTGTTGCGGAATATTTTGTGCATCTGCCCAAGCAGTTACTAAAGTAGCGTTATTTACAGCGTCGACTTAATTATTAAAGAAATGTTTAATAGATTCTATTAAACTTAGAATTTATAATGAACTGCTTTAAAAATAACGATAGCTTGTTTAAAAGTAGTTTTGCTATTATATTTAAAATTGAATTAAATCTAGCATTGTATTAAAATACTAAGGTCAAATAACATTTGTATAATGGGTTTATTTTAATTTGTTGACTGCTTGGTTAGCTAGAACGTAAATCTTGGAAAGACCGATTCTATTAAGATAGCTCTGAGCAAATGAAATTTTTCTCTTAGCATTGAATCTAAAATATATCGTTAAACAAGCCAGCTAACCTTCGGAAAATTTAGGCACTCTGCTCCTCTGTTTTGTGAGAATAAGCTAGCAAAGCTCAATGAAATATTAACAAGATCTTCAACCCTAAAATGTTGAAAATTTGGAAGACACAATTTGATATCCTATAACAAAACACGTTTGTTTCATCAGTTCCACTTAATATTTTAGCATTATATCCTTAAGTTTATTTATATTCCGAAATATCGAAATTTCGCTAACTTTAAGTGCCTATAAAGTACAATTCTTGATACAAAAATAGCTTCAACTCCTCTTGTAGTTGACATTGCAAACTTTCGTATGGTTACTGGCACTTTGTACAAAGAACGTCTTCGCAAAATCTTTCGTTTTTCGTATACCTCTCCTGTTTGGTAGTTTTTGTTCCGACGATATTGTGGCGCCTTGCTTGGCTGTTTCTTCATTGGAAATCATATACAGTATATCATGTTGACCAAATAATAGTTTACGTGTTTTACTTAACAACTGTATCTATTTGCATTCCAACTTACTATTTCAATTACATTATTTATTTTGAGACCCAATTCATCTTGAACCAGTTATTTAAAGTAGTTTCAACGACCACAAAGTCAGCTTCAAGTCAATTTCTACCATTTAAACTACCTTTATTTGGAAATTGTTCTGTGCAGGGATTATTTATTTATAATATAACATCAAGTTTTGTTCTTATGGTATTAGGATTTGTTGCTCTTCCATTTGCTATTTCATATGAGCCTGTTCAGTTTTTGGTAGGCTCTTCAGCACTTCATGTAAAGTTACTTGCTTCATTTATGTACATTCCATGGTCGATATATAATGCATCTACTATTTTATCGGTGCTTATAATTTTTATTGTATTTTTGGAGGGGGTTGTCCAATTTTCCTTAACACTACATTATCATAGCTTACCATTTCAATCAATGACAAGTGTCAAGTTCAGAACATGTTACCAGCGCTTTCGAACATTGCAAATACTTGTGAATTTGGGAACTGAAGCGTTTGTTCTCTTCCTGACGACGCTTGTATTCATTGGAGTGCTTTTGGCTTCATCTGGAGCATTCATAGTTCTGAAAATGTACAACATGTTGAACATATTTATGTATTTGATGGCATTTGCAACTACTCTTCTCTGTTTGTTCCTATCACTTATACTTACATATTTCTCGAACATTCCTTACAAACACTCAAAAATCTTTAAAACATACTGGAAAACGATCGTAACTCAAAAAGACAACAGGGGGACACTGAGAGCTTGTAATGGATTTGGAATAAATTTAGGACCATATGGAGTGGTAAAGACAAAGCTGGGTTTACAAGTTTGCGATGACATCACACGCAATACCGTAACCATGTTACTTCTTGGGAACATATAATTTATAGTATACACGGGCATTTGTAATTATTGAAATATTTTTTCCAACATAGCAAGAAAATGTATTGTAAATGTAATTTTTTTAGAAACATACTTTGGTAATATGCGAATTTAATAAAATTAATGAGTTTTGGGTTTGTAATTTTACTTGACAAAAACAACTTTTGGTAACTAAAATATGTTAATAACAATTTTTAAATTACAATACGTAGATATAATTTGATGATTAAAATTTAAAAAATATCAAAAATAGCAACCTTGATGTTTTTATTTGACCTAAAATACTCGTTATTTAAATGTCAAGAAAATAGATAAAAGAATCGACATAGAATCAAATGCCTTTATGGTTAACAACCGAAGAGCTTTTTTATATCCGCTAGGTATTAATAAGGCTAATGTGTATTCCTTACCTTATGTCGTATGAATGAATGTTAAATATATAACATAACAAGAAGAGTAGACTAAAAATTGTTTTTTACGTTTGCTTAAAAGTTGGACAAGTAGGACATCAAGTGTCTAAAAATTTGCTCTGAATTTAACCCGAAAATCAAAACTATTAAACATAGTTCTTCATATGTATAAAAGTTATCTGTTTGGTATCTTAAAAGCTTTGCATTATCTCTACGTATGAAAGAAATTATAATAGTTCCATACATTTAAATAGGGCTGTAAGACATGATATTTTTAACGAAAGGATATTGCATAACGATGAATACTAAACTGGTACCATCGATGTTATAACCGCTTTAAAAACTTTTACTTTTGAAAACTATCAAAATATTTTTTGAAACCTTGAACGTAAATTAAAAGTAAATCAGTTAAATCGGCGTCATTTCCAATGTTTTAAAACGGAAAGGGTTGCTCGAACTAATTGAGTGTTGAGTGTACTACACAATTAGGCTAAATGTTTTATTATCAGATGCATTATTTTTTTAACTGCGATGTAAATTCATTTTTAAATTAGGTTCAAAGAACTCAAAACAATAGCATTGTTCTGAACTCCTTTTACTAGCACTGTACTTTCTCTTAGAACACAAGACATGTTTCAAGACAAAGGAAACCAAGTAGGCTTTGTAATATATCAGTGTTTCATTTTGGGAACGTTTTGTTGCAACTTTGTCAACAGAGTCTAATCCTAATCAACACACGCTCTTAAGTATGAGTAAAATACACTATGAACAAATTGACGCAGATACAATATCTGTTGACCATAATAAAGCATTGTAAATTTAGCATTGAAATGACATCATGTTTTCAACGTTGATGTTAAACCTAATCAACCTTTTGTTCCATCTTTTGATTTTTCCTACTGCATTCGCTCGGAACTACCAAACTAAACATTCTAGTTTGGAAATAATATCTAAACCAGATATTTCACTGGAAGCTAAAAGGTTACTGAAAAAGTATGGTTCACTACATACAATGCGAGAATACATATACTGGGCCATAAAAGAAGAAACAATTTATTCAAACCTACAAAAGATACTAAATTGTATAGAATTTGAGCGAAAACTTATAAAGCAACATTTAAAGCAGAGATACAATAGAACTCTGTCAGCTCCGAAAAATATTCATACAAGAACAATAAGTTTTCTTAGGTTTTATAGTAAAATATTACTGCAAGCAAGTAAGGATAACAAAGGTAACGCAATAAATGCTTTGAAATATTTCATTATTCAATGGATTTGGTATGAGTGAAGATCTATATTACATTTTAGTTACCAAAAGTTTAACTTTCAAAGTTCACGGAAAGAGTTTTCAGGAACTTTGGATCGGATTTTCTGAACTGTACTTGTCAATAACTGGTCTATTGACGATACAGAAATTAAGTTTACTGACACCAGTAAGGATATAATTCGATTCAATTTCATGTATTACTTGTTTGTTTATAAATGAATTTATCTTTTTCGTAGAAACAATTGCAAAGCTACAAACTAGAAGGAAAACGTTATGTAAATCTGGACCAAAATCATATCACGATTATTGGACTGTGTTGTCTATTCCGAAAAATGTACAGTTTTGCTGTGACGTGGCTAGAAGAATCCCGAAACCAGGGAAAATTTTTCGAAGAATCTGTCAATTTATCAGTAGATATCAGCATTGTTAGAGTAATACGTTACTTGTGTTTTCAAATGGTAAACTACAAAATTTTATCTTCACTTTTGTAATTTAGGTATTTAATTAATTTAACTTTAGAAATTCTTCATAATTTACTGATTTCATTTAGCATAACAGAGCATTTAACAACCCGGAATGTACAAAGGAATACCCGTGCTACATGAACTTGTTTACCGTATATATTTCTACCTCAAATTTTAATAGCTACAAGAAACTATTGACAAGACGTCTCCAATTGCTGGATAAGCACAGCAAGCCAGGTGTACAAGGCATTCCAGAAGATCAGAGTATCAAGTTGTGTTCTACTTCTGTTCCAAATATAAATCCACCTTGGATCCAATCTCAACTAAAATGTCACTACGAACAATTTCGCCATCCGTACTTGTATATTAATCCAGTGAAGACTGAAAAACTTTCAGACTCGCCATCAATTTACCAGTATTATGAAATTGTTGGGTCAGAATTGATCAAAGAGTTAGTTGCTCATTACGAAGAAAATGCGACTTTGCTGGCAATGGTATTAAATATGAATCGTTACAGTGGTCCGTTGAAATTGGAAGAAATTTCGGCCAATTCGGTATACGATGATAGCTTATGGCAGAAATATGTTGGTAATCCAATATTTTATCGATTGGCGGAATTTGTAACAGGAATAAAGTTTAATGGTTCTACGGAACGTTTTTCATTTATTGATTATATTCCTGGAAGAACTGTTGAAGCACATGATGATATAGTAAGTGTTATATTTTTGAAACCGGGGTTTTGAGTATGGAAGAGTTGCTTAAAATAGTTCTTTAAACTTTGTGTTTGAAACAGTATCGTGAAAACCCGGAATTCAACACGAATAATTTGGATGGAAATCGATATGCCGACATACTTTACTATGTAAGCTGACTAAATTCAATTAACATTGATCCCATATCCAATATTGACAATATATTGAATTATTTTTAAATTTAGCTGGAACTTTCTGAGAAAGGTGGTGAAACTGCATTTTGTCAGGCAGGATTAAAAGGTTACCTCACAAAAGGCTCTATGCTTGTCTGGATAAACAAGTATAACAACGGCACAAACAGAAATGATTTGCACCACGCAGCTTGTCCAGTGATTCAAGGAAATAAAATAGGTATGATTGGTAAGCGAATGAAAAAACTTACTGCTGCACATATTAGTACTAAATGGGACATTTTGGGTTTTCAGTCTTATCCCAGGCAGTTTTGTATACCGAACAATGGAATCATGTTAAGTGTTCTTTAAACAAATTCGAGTAAATATTTACATTAGACCAGATCAAAAAATAGTGGAATTAAACTGAAAATTTTGTATGCATTGTACATATAATATTTCATTGAAAATTTTTGTATACATTATACATATAATATTTCATTGAAATATATGTATATATAAACTGTCAAAATCCTGACATATTTCAAAAATGAACTTTTCGAAAAGCCACATTTAGTTTTGGTGGCTGTCTGTCTTTCTCATCATTGCATAACTGATCATTTTAGCCCAAAATTCTATTATTGAAGCACTAGAGTCACAAACATTTTGATATAATTGTAACGAAAAAAACTAAATTTATGCCCTCATGTTATAAATTATATTCTGAATTGACATAGCTTTTAAAAAGGTTATCATGCTACATGTAACTTTTCCTTCACTAGCATTGGGTAACTTCACAGTTTTGGGTAAATCATAGTGTAGGTCTTGACAGTCTGGCGTGTTTGGGTTATTTACGAAGGAATAGTAATCAAAAATGTATATTAAATCAAGAATGTTTGGCACTTTATTCACAGTGTTTTGTAAAACGCTTGGTAAGAATTTAAAAAGATATACCACATAAACCCTGTCTAAAAAATTGGACAAAATAGAGGTAAATTTCTAGACAACCGAACTTTAAAAAAATTGGTGCCATATATATTTGAAAGTGCAGACTGTTTTGTACAGAAGGTATACAAGATGATAAATTTAGATCTCAAAACATACTGTCTCCAGTCCAAAAACCAAGGTGAGCAAAATTGTATGTTTTCCAACTAGAAAATTTTGTTAGAGCCTTCACAATAAATTGGAGTCTTTGTTAAAAGATGTCACGTTTTAAAATATAATAACTAGCCTGTAAACCAGCTAATTCGTGAAATGTCTAATTATATTTGTGTTAGGATGTAGGGTAGCGTTATATTTTACAATGTGAGTGTGGGGAAATGTTAAAAATAGGACGTAAATTTCCAAGAAATGCTCTTGCTGATCTAGGAGGACTTTGAACTAAAGCTTAGAGAACAATCAGGAATATCAGTGATGATATAATGAAAAGTTCACTTTATTTTTTGAATTGAAAAAAGCTTCGCAGTAATTGTATGGCTCGTTTAGCCATTCGTCATATTTAATTTCATCATTATTTTATGAGTTGGCCCAAGTCATGACAAAACCTTTATATGTAAAACTTTGAATATTTAACGTAAGTAGATGGAAAATATACCTGATAAGATTCTCACAGTTCTTGATTCTAGCCTGGCGTAAACAACGAACAAAAGTTTTACATGGAAAGGAACAATGCTTACATAATTTAAGAATCAGCTTTCATAGTTTAGTACTTATTACGTGTTGTGTCGCTAGTTCTAAGCTTATTTCTCTTACTGTTAGTATATCGGTAAAGCTGAACGGGCAATCGGTTACGCCAGTTGTCAGATTATGGAATGTTTGCTTTAGTATTTAGTTTAGAAATGTTTTACAATAATATTATGGCGAAAAGGCTTGTATTCGTCACATATAACTTCTTCTATATTTTATTAGATGTCTTGAGTCATGACTTAACCCTTGAAATGTGAGAATTTGAATATATGACATGAGTACACTGAAATAATATCTGATATGATATGAATTGATATTTTAGCAATATATATTTAACTAGCACGCTCGCTAAAAGCGAATAACAATCACAAAAAAGCATTGGGTAACTTTTTTTTGAAATCTACGAAGTTTTATTTGTACTAAGAACTATATATGGTATATTTTAATTTATAATTTTGTTTTAGCTTTTTGGTAGCGGCTTGCGAAAAATAATGATTACAGTGGCGGTAGTCATTGGTTCGTTCCTACCAATTCATATTCATTATGAGAATCTCTGATTTAATATACGAACATTATGATTGACTTTTAGAAGTCATCGCATGACAATCGAAAAACACCGTTATAGTTATTTATTTGTGTTTGTGAGACGTATATAAACTAAAACTTCAATCACTTTGTCGAATTAAGTTAAACAGCTAATTTAAATTTTATTTTGGTTTGGGAAAAACATTTTAATTATTTTAATGTTGAACTCACTACTTGAATATGAATTTAGAGCTATCTGGTGTCTATATAAGTTAAAGTGAATTTTCAAAGTGTTCGTTCATAGATCATTTGACTCTTTATGAACTAAGTTCTTCTGCGAATAGATATTTTAAAGCATAAATAACAACTTGTAGTTCGAGTGAGCTTTAATCTTTGTGACTGGTAAATTGAAAGTCATTCTGTTAAGAGAACGCTGAAATTCTAAACAAGCATTTGTAGATCCACGTATTGTCCAAACAAAGTATATACTTTTAAATTTGGTAACAAATTAACTGAAAATTTACGAATCGAAAGACAACTCTAAAAAGTCAAAAGTTATACAAGCCATTTTAATTATTTGAATATCAACCCATCAAAATGAGATCCAACCTGTTAAAATATTTTATATTTTCTCTTTCCATTTGTGATGTTTTTGGCACTATGTATTTTCGGTGGAACAAACAAGATCATAAATTTGTATCAAAAACTATTCGTAAAAAAACTATAAATTATTATTTATTTTCTTTATCTCAAGTTTCAATTACAATAGTGGCTATTCAATCTATAGTTTTGAGAAACGTTTTGACCAGGTCGGCCGTTTTCTTTACTTACTTAATTGTATTATGTTACATTATAACATGGCTATGTGCAAGAGGTTCAGTTCGGTGGTCAAGTCTTATTTGTGGCTTGCTTAATAGTATGGTCTCGTTTGAAAAACGATGTTCCGGATTCCAGATACAGAAAATGTCAAAGATGCTTGAAATATTTTTACCCGTGTTTGCATCGGGATCTGCATTGCCAGTAATATATTCCTTGGGAGCGGTGTTGTATCCTTGCTTGCCCACATATTGTGGATCTTGGATTCTCGAATCTTGCAGTGCACATTGGAAAGAACAGTTGCATCCTCAAGTTACTAGTTCTGAATACGGTTTACGGGTTTTCATCGCTCTTTTAACATTTTCAACATGGTGTCCCCTCACTCCGAATTCAATGATTCATTTTTGTATGGCATTTGCACAAGGCCATTGCTTTAAAGAATATATTGAAGGATATTGTAGAGCATCAGTTGGAGCTACAAATATAACCCATATAAAAGTTCGTCGAATGATGAAAACCTTTCGTGAAATTCAATTGATGCTTGTTCAACAACGACAAATCATGGCAAATAATGTGGTTTTGGCATGTGTGCTACCGGGGCCGTTTTTGCAAGTAATTGCCAATGTTCTGGTTATAGAATTTATTCGAGGAGATAAAAGCAGTAATATAGAAGTAGTCGTATTATCTGGACTTATATCAATGATAATGTTTTTTGTCCTTGCTTTGACCTTTCGTTTGTTGGCTTCTGTTAACAGAGTGTCTGAGCACTTGAAGAAACGGGTAGGCAAAGGTGTAAAAAACAAAGAATTTCGCAAATTTTTGAAGTCATGTCCAGTGTTGAAAGTTCATGTTGGTGATTGCGGAAATTACATAGAGCAAGAAACACCATTAAATGTTGATAACTTTTTGGTTAACCAAACAGTAAGCTTACTTCTGCTAGATCAGTCATAGATACATACATATTATTAATAGTTTATAGTGTCAATCATACTAAAATACTATAATTATTTATTAAAGTCTTAGCACACTTAGCACAATCCATAATGCTGAATTTAAAAAAACTTGATTTAAACTACTAAACGAAATAACAGCAAAGGGCGACGATTCATTATAAAAAAAATTTCAGTTGTAAATAACTATTGTAAATATATACAACTTTAATACATTAAACTTTATTTGTTGCTAATGGAACATTTTGGATTCTTCTCTTGTAAAAATGCATCAAAACGTAAACTTTCATCATGAAAATAGTAAATATAAGTGGCACTTCATTTAATTTAACTTTAAACATTGTTTGCAATATGACTAGACTTGTTTTCATCTGAAACAAGCAAAAGAAGTCATCATCAACCTAAAAATAACCTTATACATTTATATTGGTAAAGTATTAGACATGAAAGTATTAAACCTGGTCTATTGTTTGAGTTATATCTAAAAACAATACGTTTTAAATTTCTATACTCGCAGTTTAAATTGATGCGTGCATTAAGTTGTGACAAAGAACAAGATTTTAAGTAGAATTTTTCTTTTGTTCTATTGCATCTTTGTGTTTAAGGTTGCTTTTTTAAAAAGTTATTTTATTAAAATCAAACGGATATAAATAATAGCCTATTTTGTTAGCTTGAGCTTATTGTATACCCCAAATAATCTCCAAGACAATCATGTCAATTGTAATTGGATAAGCTTAAAATGTTATTTGGATTAACAAATTTAGAAGTGAAACAAATAGAAGTGAAGCGTTTCATGGAACTTGTCCTATCATAAATCGACACAAAATGAGTAATAATTCATTTAAATTCCTTGTTTTGGCATTTTTAATTTAGTATGTTTATTAAGGGTATGCACAAGTGCCCACATGAATTTCTAACTTTTGCGCAGAGCAAAATGCAGCGAGCTCACAAATAATTCAACAAAGGGGCGTTCATATGTAATGGGGAACGGGAGTAGTTCAAAGGTGCTCTTTTAGGGTTCGGTCAAATACACGAAT
>JAQFXM010003762.1:0-19087 GCA_034693345.1 Entomobrya multifasciata
TCCCGCAGTATTATGCCGACATCTGAGACAAACACCTCCAGAATCCCTCCCAGATAACCGGTACAGTTCCATGTTAAATCGGCATTTTCTCGAGTGTCCATTACACTGGCAGGCTGTAAACAAAGAGATAAAACATACGCATTGTTAATTTGTAAACGTAATCGTTAATCTTTTAAACTTTTCGTTTCCTTAAAATGATTTAAAATGCAACATGAATTATTTCTTTAACAAGTCAAGACTCATTTGCAATTGCAATTTCATTCAACAAAAAGGTATACACAAGAAAAAAGCCATTTCATTCTCAAAAGAGAATTCTTTCTTTAAATTTCGCATTAAATTATAATACCATCCCATTAGGATTCAAACACGGAGAATATAAAACATTTTAAAAGTATAATAAAAAATGCATTGTTCTCTCAGTCGCAACAGCGGCATGCTATGTCGATGTCGTTCTTATCCTTGTTGTTAGTCTTTTCACATTGCATCTTTTTTTATGTTTTGCATTTTATTTCGTACAAATTCCAATTCTTTTGATTTTCTGATTAGCTTTCCTTTGTCAAGTACAACAATAAGAAGAAAAAAGGATGAGCTCTAACTAAATGTTATAATACCATAACGCACCATCAGCATCACAAGAGAAATAGATAATAAGCCTAATTCTTTATTGGTGGTTGCCCTTTTCACCTTTTCCTCACACTTTTTTTACGACAGCGGGGGGCAATATTGGACTGACTGTTCATTTCATCCTGGGATTCATCTTTAACTTATTCCTCAACTTCCTTTCTTGGGCCGAATGGAATGTTATTTCCTAAATCACCTCAGCTTTAAAAAAAACCACAACAAGAAGAAAGAAGCCCAGTAATGAAACCAAACAAAATAAAAATGTTTTCAAATGTGTTTAAATCCTTTTTGTTGTGGTTTTTGTTCCTCTCCCTTGTTCACTACTTTAAATATGGAATGATGATGATAAAACCTTAAATAATATTATGGTTTTGCTCACACACTTAATAATACACATTTAAGCGAAAAAGGGCTAAACTTTAAAAAAGAACATGATGAAATCGTGTTTTCTTTCTTGGATTGCTGTTCATGTACACTGCAATAATGTGATTACAGCGATGTACATGTAATGTAGGTTTAACCTTATTATAACAGCTTATCATAAGCGTATATAGTTTTGAAAGATTTTTACAACTAAAACTACTACCACGCAGTAATAATATCATTTGAGTGGAGGAGGAGGTGAACCAAGATATAATCGGACATCATCAATGACGACTGACGACAGTACATGGAGAGATCATATACGAGAAAAAATCACAGCAGTCACCACCCTGACGGTGGTGGTTTTTACTGAAGATGGGTTTACTGTGATTTTTGTTTGTGTTTGTGTGTGAGCCAGTCAGTCATTCTGAAGGAAACTGGATTAGCGTTGTCAGTTGTAAAAAGATGACTTTGATGAGATCATTTTCTTTTACATAAAACCCATTGCCAGAGAGAGAGCAAATCATAACAATATAAAATTGTATGTTTTGTTGTGATTTTTTGGGAAGAAGAGGAGTTGACGTGAACGCAACTTTGGTGGTGATACAAACTGAAGGAATGATTGTTTTGTGTTGGCATGCATGATTGTGTAATCAGAAAAATGTGCGTGTATATTGCGTAAGTGTATTTTGGGAGGGTATCGAAATGAATGGGATACGGATTTTAATTTGAAAATTATGCGTATAAACTGTAATAGGTATGTACGTTAGGTTTTATTCATATGAATAAATGTAACGATTATCTATACAATGCAATCGAGCATTTGTAGTAGTAAAAACGAAATCGAAAGGTCAACAATTTTTACAATTTCCCCATAAAAGTTTTTGCTGTATGCCTAGAAGCTTATTTGAGATTGAGAATAATGAGGTTTGAAAGGTAAGGTAACAAAAAAGTGCATCTTGTCTGTGTCCGTGCATTTTTCTGCGGAAAAAAAGACAACCTATCGATAACGATGGTAGTAATGATGCGGTATTTTTTCTCGGTATGTTTTGAGTTATGTAAGCATGTGTCTGTTAGTTTTGTTGGTATGTGGAGAAGATCCCATGTCGGCCATATGACGCGTAAATATTACTATACGAACATACATACTAAAGATATCTACAAACACAAGAGTTTCTTCCATGTATGATCATGATCATCCTCATAACATAACAGACAAGGTAGAAAAAATTCTCCCATTTTTCCTCCAAAAAACTAGGAGAAAAAACAATGAACCTTTCCTCTCTAATTGACACTTTGTCTTGTTCCGTTGGTCTCTTTTACTGCAGCAAAAGCAACAACAGAGAACAGTTTACGTTTACACAGACAATGCACACACATAACCAAAATGCTTGCTGGTTGTGTTAGAAAAATCTGTCTGTCTGCCTGTCTAACTCTGGAGAGAACAAGAGGAAAGCCAAAGTTTAATAGGATGAAAGAGAAACGATGATGACAATGATATTATTATTTTGAGTGTGCAGCAGCAGCACTGTGCTGACATTCAAAAAAGCGTTTTTATTGAATGTCTCACTATTTTATAGGCTGTGTAGATGATGATGACACAGACGAAAATAACATTCATACAGTGTACAAAGCTAACTTTACACACACCAAATTTACCATTCAGGTAAACACAAAAAGACAAAAAAGAGGAATGTATACAAGCCATGTACAATGTTATATCCCAGGAAAATGCGTATATTTCCCAATAAAAGTCCACACATTGCTGTTGTAATGTAGTAAAACGTCAAATTCAATGAAGATGATGTTGTTTTGTTGAAATGTTTTCAAAATATCTGTATTTTTTGTGGAAACACCAGAAAATAAAGTACAGTAAAAGGATATCTCATAATATTTTGGATATACGGATACAAAAAGGGGAAACAAAGCTATTCCTGCTTCTGATGGATATCTCTTTAGGACAACCAAAAGAAGCTTTCCAGCAGTTTACAAGGAACATACATGTATGCAGTGACGTTCCTTAAATAAAACGAAGGGTGATTTGACGATGATGATGATGTGATGGAGAAATGGTGGCGGACAACAAAGAGTTCACAGCCCAAAACACCGATATATCCACCAGGCATCTTCATCGACTTATGTCGTAACAAGTAACCCCGCCGCTTTCCAACAAATTCCTTTTGGGTCCCTCTCATCTTCTTCTCTTTTAGTCAATTCACCCGACAACACAACAAGACAAGAACATTTTTACTTCCCCAAAACCAAAAAGAAACCAATATAAGCAATAAATGGAAAAGTATCCCAAAATATTATTACGTTTTTCACCGAAAATATGCGTGTTTCTGATTCTTTCATAAAATATAACGTCTACTAAAAGGTGCGTTTTTAAACTAAAGACATTTTCATTGGAACCGCATGTTGCATCATCATCATCATCGTCATCAAAGCATAAGTACATTTTTTCCTCCAAAATTACTCTTTGTTCTTTTTCCTTGTAAAAAATACAAACTCCACCGACTATGAACTCGTCACCGTGTAAAAATATGTTTTCCTTCGCATTTTACGCATATTATCCTTCCAGGCATTCATATGAAAATGGTCTACCTACCTATTCCACTAATTCATGGGACAAAATATATTCATTCCTCGTTCGTGAATGTAGAATAGCATATTTAGCTACTCAACTCAGCAGTTTTTATACAAGATTACTCTCATGTTCCAAAAGTCTCGTCGTTCTCATCAGAGTCGCGTTTTTTCCTTGGATCGACCTTTACACACTATACATCTGTTCATCTGAACAAATTTTTGGCATTCTCTTTGCAGTTCTCTCTGAAAAACCCTTTCCTTTTTTCAATCTTCATTTTTCCAACCTGTATATGCTAGATATCCGCAAAACAAGCAATCTCCCAACATGCAACTAGATTTTTTTCCTGTGTATAGTTTTTTTTTGGAAAGTGAGAGAGATGATGAAGAAAACTAACAAGTTAAGCTCCTTCTTTCACCTTTCTCGCTCGTTGTCAGAAGAAAAAACGTTGATGATCAACATCATCTTCATCTACCTTGTTCGCTCTAGCTCTCATATATTTATTTCGCTTTAGTCCATGGATCTAACTTTGAACTTGGGGTTAAAAGAACTCTGCTCTAAGTTGAGTTTGAATTTGCTTGCCATTTTTCATCTCATCGGTATATATGTAAATGTCTGTATGTATTCATAATATTTTGCTTGTTGTCATCATCATCGTCATCTTTACAATATCCATGTAAGAAGAACAAGGAAAAGATGGAAAGAAACATTTTGATATTCTAGTCTTGTTCGGGATAGGAAAAGCGGTATATGGAATGTTACGTTACATCTTATATTCCAAACTTGTTGATGCTGTTTTCTATTCACTTGACATACAGACAAAAAAACGGAAAAGTTTTCATGTAAAAAGTGTAAGCCTTACAGCGTTACACTCACAAACACAGGTCGCTAAAAAAAGGTATACCACCACCGCCGCTCTCTTCTCCAGCTCAGTTGGGTTTCACAAATTGAATTTTGATGAAAATGAAGTTTGAAAAAAGTGAATTGCGCTTTCAGAATAATAAAAGAATCACCGACGACGACTGACATAATATACCAAACCAAAAGAGAGAGATAAAGATGAAAAAATTGTATGGTGGTCTTGGTCTTTTTACTCTCGTCTTCATAGTATATTTTTTCCTGTTGCTAGTTTGAGTAGAGAAGTAAAATAGTGTAAAGAAAAGCGATTGGTTTGGGAGATTTTTTTATGTATTAGCTATTAGGGAGTTTGAGTGAGTGATATATGGGAAAATGGGTTTATTGTTTTTATGAAGTACTGAACACTGAACGAAAACGTCTCTCTTGAAGTTTATTAGTGGTAGAGGGAGAAGAAGAGGCTCCACAGGTTGTTCACTTTGTACAGTAATATGATGATGATGATGATGAATGCGAGTGATGGTGAGGATCCATTAATGGATCTTGTGTGAGTTTTCTTCGTGGTATTGGAGAAGGGCTCCGCATGACGCTTCAATCAGCCTAATCAGAATCAAAATTGCTAATATATTTATTTTTATTTGAGCTCAATTTAGAATTTTGGTAAATGAATGCGACTTTTTAGAAAATTTTGGTCTTTTTAGTATAAGCCTACAACACAGATATGTCACTCTGTAGATGCTAAAATGACAGTACGATTGAATAGTGTTGGGAATTGGGAAATGCCACAAATACACCAGATCCTGTAGGCAAATAGTACTTGAGAAGTTTTACATTTTGAAATTTTGAATTGAATTTAAAAACGACAAAAAAATTATCTCTGACCTTACTATTTTAAAAAATTGCATACAATTATTTAACTAACATAAACAAATACGTTTTATTTTTTACTATTCTCTTCTACTTCCTAAATCCTACGAAAAACGCATTGATCATTTATAAATCCTTGACATAAATAATATGAAATCATCTTCATCCCCGATAACATAATATTATTATTCAAAATTCATACGGGGAGTAATACGATAAATCTCTAATTTATAAACATGTAGGAAATTCCTTGTTCATGATTCACTCCTAACTGGAGAGCGATGGAGAAGCCACCGAAAATTGGCCTTCTTAACTTGTTATGCACTTATCCTACACACATTTCAGGAAAACAACAAGGAAATAAACAGGAAAACAATAGTAATCATGCTAATACTACAAACAAAAAGGAGGAACAGAAAAGAGAACAGAAGCGATAAAAAGGGGAGAGAAACACATCAATACCCAAAAGTAGAATATATTTTTCATGGGAAATTGGAATATTTTCTCTCTATCATTTCTCCTCAACACAAACATTCAACATGATGGATGAAAAGACAAGTCAAAAAGAAGAGCTTATTTTGTTCTGTTCTCCTCTCTGTGCAAAATGCATACAAAATAGACAGAAAAGAGGAGCAAGGGATGAAACTGTTTTGTTTGTGCACAGATGATGATCATCTTCATTTTATATCCTCCACTTCATCATCAAAAACTATGGAATACGCACCATTTATTGTACAGAAAATGCTACAAGAGAAAAATACTCTTGTTTTGGATTCATTCATTTTGATGATCATCACGATGATCGGCAAGAGAAGTAGTGGGCAGACAGACACAGACCTCTTTGCAGAGAGAAAGAAAAAACACACAAACGATCCATATAATTTCCTATCAGAAAACATTATAAAAAGGGATCATCGTCATCACGTTCACTTTGAATCATCATCATCTTCTCTAAAATATTTTACTTGACTAGCTAACTAGCAATACACACTTTTGTATAGTTTATAACATATCAACAAGGGAAATGAACAGAAAAAAAGAATGCGAGAGCAAAAGCTGTAAATCTCTTTTGGGCTGGCTGCAGAGCTGTTATGTGTGGTATGGTGGAAGTGGAATATTACAAGAAGGAAAATTGGTGATTTTCTTTTTTGGGGGAAAATTTCGTAACAAGAAAAATATTATGTATATCCAATGAACCAGAGCAAATAAGAAAGAGAGAAGAAATTGTTGGAAATACGTTTTTTTAGTTTGGTTTGCATTATGCAAAAAAATATGAGAGAAGACTAAGAAGTTGTAGTAAGAGTATAAAATGTGTGGTTCTGTTTCCTGAAGAATAGGACCTTCGAATTAGGAAATTTCAAGAGAGAAATATGGGAAAGAATATGAATATTATTAATGGTGAGAGCAAAGGAGAAACTTCTTGAGAATGGTATGCGGATGTGAAATGTGTACCTTATTCCTTCCCAACTAACCAAACTATCAAAAGAAGAAAAGAAGCCAATTCAAAAATCCTCAAAATACCACTACCACCATACCACCACCGAAAATACACAATGTACCATCAATTTCTTCTTGTTCTTCATGTTTTTTTACCCCCTTTCCATCTCTTGCTCGTTTTGTGCCACTTGAGCTCATGCAATATTCCAACAAGTCAGATTGAGCACAACAGTCCATTAATCTTTATATCCAGTTCAATAATAAGTTGAAGATGACGGAGGAGGAAAAAAGTGCATCTGATTCACACGCACCAGAGAGAAATGAGAATAATAACAAGTGGATGGGAGGAAAAAGGAGGGATCATGATTGTCCGTGTAACTATGTATCATCATCAACTCACAGCATATAGAACCAAGTTAGATGAGAGAGAAAAAACGGGGGAGCTATGACTGTGCCGTAGCAGCAGGAGAAACGGGAAGACACCCAAGTTATCCGTCATTTCCTTGACGGGATCCTATTTTATAAGAGGGAGAGTTGAGTTCCTGTATCAGTTACACAGCAAATATGCTTGGTGGTGGAATATGGTGTCGGTGAAAACGTGTCACAGTCAAGAAGATCATGATGATCATGCATTCTCTTAGATACACGTTTAATACTTAAGTATAGTAATGGTAGGAGAGTGCGTAACATGAGTAAAATAATATTTGTGTTTAATAAAAACCAATGCATATTAAAGGATAGCTTCTATAAATATTCCAGAATTTAGATTACATTTTTGTTAGATGCACTATTATAGGAAATCAGAGAAGAGTTCAAACAAAATCAAATCCCCACTTCACACAATATTTTTTAATAATGTGTAACATAACATGACTTATGCAAACAGGCACTAGAAAGGAGAAAATAATACAAAAAAATCCAAAATAAAGGGTTGTAATTTTCTTATCTACCTATTTGCAAGGGTGTTGCTGGTGGTGTGGTGGGCCGTTGTTGAGAATATACATTTTTTTCTTTCAAACCACTTGTAACGCAACTCCTTGTCCAAAACACTTTTTTAAACGTCTCCCAGTCCAAATAAAATTATAATGATGAATGCTTGGTGCAAAATATAAAACCTTTAAAAAAAAAGTGCAGTGAAGACGGTTTATAATGCAATCCAAACAAAACATAACATGTTAAATATCGGGTGGTGGTTCACATTTTTTGTGCATGATTCCCATTTACTCATGTCTCCCTACAGCAGTAGCATCATCAACAACAAGTTTTTATTATTCATTGCTAAAAAATTATACCAAGATTTCACACTGATAAGAAAGATACACACACACGGCATATTAAACCAGAGATGCATGTTATGCATAATACCATCTCTCTCTGCTGATTCATTTCATCTTCGGAGAATCCACAGAGGAAAAAAAGTTATTGATCTTATTGGATCGAAAACCCCTATGATTACGATTTATCTTTGTGCTGGTTTGTCGGATTGGTTTTTTGATGTATGAAGTTTTGGTTAAAAATGAATGGTAGTACACTCACTTGATGATGATTATGATGAAAACATGATAAAAATGCACTTGAAAACTTACATTTTCTTGACTTCGTTTCATTTTTTCTAGCTTCCTACCTGCCGGCGGTATTTTTATATCAAGAAATATTATGATGAATAACATTGAAACATAGACAGGCAAATAGACACAGACAAGTGAATCGGTTTTTCTGGCTAAAGTTGCGATGATCATTCTGCCTGATAATGATGAAATGTATGTGGTTTTTAAGGGAAAAAGTAGAAGATAAAAAATATTTCAGGGGAAACGTGTAATTTTCTTCTAGTCAAGTCAACACTGTATATTTTATTAAGGGAGAAGTGCAGAGCACGCAGTAGTTTCTTATTGGCCTGGACATGGACAACATAATAAATGAGGGATTGTCAGCACAAGACAAGTTGATGATGACAGGTTAGTATATTTTTTACTCTGGTGGTTTTTTTGGTGATGTTGCTGAAATGAAACTGATACGAAAACAAAAAGGATATATGATGATATGATGTGGACAGACACAATACACACGACGACGGATGGCTAATAGTTAGGGTTTCATTTTTCTAGTAGTTTCGCTGCTGTTGGTGATCTAATGTTCTCGGAGTGGGTGCTGTGGTCTGTGATGGTATTTCATTTTTTAAAGAAACAATAAGTTTAACAGCTTAACAATCAGGTAAAAAGGTTACATTTTAAAAAGAAATGATGTGATGTGAATGTCACATTTCATTTGTTTTCGGGCGACACGACAAAGAAAACAATATATTTTACATGGAAGTCACTTTCAGACAATGTTTTGATGAAGCGAATGAATGATTTGATTAAACAGGTGCTCCATATTTCATTTCATGTTTTTTTCGCAGAAAAAATGAAATTTGGGAGCCATTTGTTCCATTTTATACACACACTGAACCTGAGACTTAGAAAGCTCACCTGTCATTTTTATATTTGCTCAGGTAGGTAAGTACGAAAAAAAAACTAGTCCATTTTTCTTTTTAAAATGCTTTGAAATGTACGCGCACACATAAATAATCCTACCACCACCACCGCCACAACCAAGAACAAAAGAGGTTTTTATAGACTATACCCATTTTTCTTCCTTGCTATTATAAAAATATAGTAAAAAACGCAATCTATAATTAATTGCCGTCATCCAGTGTGGTCTACTTATCTTGGCCTGAGGTTATACATCAAATCACAAAACCATCATAAAAAATCCGGTCTCTAGCTCTATAATAATAAATTATTACATTACTTCTTCGTTTCCCATCAATTTTATTGACATTTGAAAAAGAATAATGCAATGCATGCACAGAGAATTATTGAAATAAAGAAAAAATATATAGTCATTCTGTTTTGTTCAGACTGAGACTGAAACAATTCATTAAAACATTGATACAATTTTTTTCTTATTCATCCATGTAACCAATTCAATAACCTTACAATTTTGCGTAGTGTAATTTGAATCGAAACTCTTTATTCTTTCCCCGTCTATTTGTACAATAAAGCCATCAGTGGAAATACTTACTGAACAGAGAACAGCAGTAATAAAAACTGGTTTATTTGTTTTTTCAAAGGGAAAGAAAATGTGAAATCGCTACTGTGTGTCTACTTAAGTAAGTACACTGATACGATTATAATAAGGGTTTTTTGGTAGAGAGTAACGTGAAAATTGGGTGTAATAACAGTTTTTTTCTGAAGAAAATCTCAATTGTTTTGCAGCTTAATTTTCATCCAGGAAGGTCGACTGCCTTCATGTCGGTTGGTAGTAAAACAAAGTAAATATGTGCGTGCGTGATGCTACTTTTCATTATATCAATCTGACTGTGTGCAGAAGTTTCTTTCCTGCTTTTTTTGGTAGAGAGAACGGGTTAAAATTTGTGTTTAAAACTGTTCCTTTTGCCAAGTCAAATAATAATATTGCAATTTTCACATTCTTCGCTGCAAAAGAATTTATGGTGGTGAGATGGTATTTTTCCTGTGAGTTCATCTGGTAGAAAATTACACAACATGCATACATCATACAAGAAGTTTGCAGAAGCAGAGAAATAAGTAGTTTATGCAAAAGGCTGAATCAGAATCCACACGTAGTGTACATATGTAGTCTGCTGGAAATTAAGTGATCTTCAATTTTTTTGCAATGGAGATAAAAACTCAATTAGTAGTGTAGTTTGCGAGCGTTTCTAGTGAACTTTGTGAAGAGGAAGAAAATCTGCATGGATGGGTTGATGAGAAAATTAGCATGCTCATCAAGGAGCACTGAGCAAGTGCAAAGCTAAATTGTTTCGTTTTTCATTAGCTTTTATGTTTGTAGGCTTTTCAGTATTTACATGTGTTTTTAGGATTTATAAATAATAGATGGTACGTTGATTTGGTAGTGCTGAAGTAGAGTACTTTATTTTGAAGTTGATAAATGATAACTTAATCTTTAAAAATGGTTTGAATTGAATGGGGATCAATAGGAAGCACGACTTATCAAATTTTGTATTTTTGCGAATATTGAATATGTAAGTCAATCTTCACAAGACTAGGTTAAATAGAGATCCACCCAGGATTTCAAAAGAATATTCTGACAACTAATTAATTGTTAATTAAGTACAAGACTGTGATTATATATATAATGCCCACTACAACCAAACTTATTCAGTTAATATAATAATTTAGTATTTAGTTTCATACATTCAATTTTGATCCAACGAAACGGCTACTTTCTCCAAATACATTAGCCTACCTAACAAGAATGATAAATACCTCACCAGATAATAATAATCATTCCCGTTTTAATTTACTTACAACCAAGTAAATAAATTCTAATGAAATATTTCTTGTTGTAATCTTTTCTAGTCCCAACAAACAAGTTATATAATAGTAATTTGATATATTTTCCTATCACTTGACTTTTACACTTATTCTTTCAAAAGATTTTAGATTATTTACCATAAAATGTATCGTTTTACACAGAAATTTTTAAGTATCATTCTATCTCTACTTTGTACACATTCTTATATACATTCCGAAGATTAGAAGGGAGAAAAGGGGTCGAGTAGTATAACTGTGTAACTACACATTATTCGTTTATAAAAATGAAAGAAATAGCATCATCATCTTCATCACCAACAAACAAGCTTCCTTAAATTCTTCAGAAGCAAACATATGCTCTGCATTTTATCCTACGAGCTCCCTCACACCAAATAATGTATGTTACGTTTTCCACCTTAAAAAGGTTATATATTTTTCTTTAAAATATCAGCTTTCGGCTACCATTCTTCTTTCTTCACATGATTTTTGTGACTTGACTTGTCCTATCTATCTATCTGCACGAGTCATCATCATTATCATTATTAGTTGTAAATTTTCCGTAGAAGTTTTGTGAACAAAACAATCAAAATGAAAACGAGCTATGATGTTGCTGCTCCTGCTGCTGAGGGTGGAAAAAAGGCTGCAATAAAAAACAAGTCACAAGACAACTACAGAAAAGCTCATGAATTCTGAAAATGTCTTCATTAATTCCGTGTGTAATTAAAAGTGCGTCTCTATCTATAACTTCTTTCTGCGAGAATAAATGACAAGATGACTAAATTTGTATGTAAATCGGTGATTTTCACTTAGCAAAATTAAATGTACAAAATGTTGAAAGTGTAGAAAAGCTATAACTGCCACTGTTACCGAATATATTTTTACCTTCTCTTAAAAACGAAACATTTACTTTCTTGTTCATTTCTTGGACTCGGGCAAAAAATATATTTATTCTTTTAACTGCTGCTCAGTCACAAGAGTAAAAAACGATAAATTCTCGGTTGAATGATGTGATGATCTTGCATATTATTACTAACCATGTTAGCGTGTGTGTTGAGTTTGTGTGTCTACTGACTTTACAACATGCTTTACTAAAATACCATTTCGGATGATCAGAAAAAAGAAGAAAAGAGTTATAATTCCTTCTGGCCACTATACAAAACTAAAATGGGTGTACTTTCTACTAAACACGTTATAATTTTCCTTCTAAAAAATGTATTAAAAGAAAAACAGGCAGAAAGGTAGGGAATGTTGAGAGGGAAATCCTCCTGACTATGGGATCATCATAAGACTTTTTTTGTCAAAAGGAACATGACGAGGCACTTGGTAAAGAAGTGTGGAATGAATAAAGCAGCTTTCCTTCTGTTGTGCTTTTTTTATATATCTTTTTGAAATTTTCAACAAGGAGCAATTGAGAATCTAAAAAAAATTATTTTGAGAGTAAAGTAGTTGGTGAAAAGGGGAAACATGAATTTCAATAGAGGATATATTTTTTTAGTTCTGGAGTAATACTGAGCGTTATGTGTGATATCTCTCCTTTTGCTTGTTTACTAAATGTGGTTGGTTTTATGATATGATGATTACGTTTGAAAAAAATATCATCATAATGAAGATTTTTGGATGAGATGTTATTTTTTCTTGTGTGAAAGTCAGGCAGTAAAAGAGAGAGAGAGATGATCATGTTGATAATAATGAGAGAGGGAGAAGATGGTACAAAGATAATGACGATGAGAGCTGTTTTGTAACTTTTTGTTGATCAAGCTGCTTAGTTTGATGATGATTATTATGCTACTGCTTCAAGCGGATCAACTTTTCGTGACTTATGGCATGATATACAGAATGAGAGAGAGAGAGAGCGTCTCTAGTGTAAAAAAGTCAGAGATGGGTTCATTTCATACAAGAAGATACATAATATAGTTGACTTGGATTGCTTCCATATATCTCACATATTAAGCGAGAAAGAAGGCACCTCACTCATTAAATCATTTTGGGAAACGAGTAGGTGGACGCATTACCGTGGAGCAGGCAGGCACAATGCTCACTTCACGAAATAAAAAGTAGAGCTACCAAATAAATGTGTGTACTATATCAGCAGAGCGGAGGAGAATTATCTCTCTTTTAAGTCGGTGGATAAAAAGGATTGGGAAAAAGAAAGAAAAATTATCGTTATCATGTTATCATGATCAACAACGAGCGTGTGTACAAGCATAACATTTTAATGTTACAAGTCTCCTATTCAAAATAGTTTCAAGATGGATGGGTTCACGTATTTCACACAAACAGTATCAATGTCTTTTCTAAACGGTTATTAAGAATTCATACTTTATTTGTTGTTTTTCTTTCTAGCTGTATGACGGCTAATATAAATCTGTGATGGTGGAGGAAAGAATTATGTTTGTATTAACTTTCAAAATCTCCTGCGGAGGAATTAAAACTGAAATTTAAATAAGAGAACTGTCAAAATTACTCTCTTTTTTGCACAAGGTGTGTTTATATGCGTACAGTTCATTATATTCGCGTATTTTAGTACTTTTCCGTGCTTACGTCACATTTATTTTCTAATTTGCTTGAGAAATGGCAGTAAAATACTTGCTTGTAATTTATCGTGAAAATGTGTAAAAAAATCGAAATAAATGGGTATAATTGTCTAACTTTTTATAAAATAAACAGATATAATTATTTTCCAGTAGAACATTTCTTTTAAATGTTCTCTTGGACTTTTTCTCTGAAAGAATAACCTTCAATATTTGTTTAGTTCATACATTTTTCTTTTACGCATAACACAAGTTGATACTTTTCCTTCACTAAAACGCACAAACAAGCTAGTGTACACAATTTACATGGAATCTGTAGAGAAAGGCCCGAAAGGACAATCTGACAAAATGCTCAATGTGCATTACAATTTGTAATTTACAAAGCATGCAGGCATGAAGCTAAACCGACTCAACAAACTCATATTCTTTCCTTCCTAAAAGAGAGAGAGAGAAGCAGTCAGAAAAGATTTTTTGAACAAACCACCTGTTCAAATAAACTTAATTTCCAAAATCAACTTAATCATCATTCTCATCATCGTTAACAAAAACAGCAGCAGCAGTGGTGGTGGTGGTGATGATGGTGTGTGATCAGTGATGATGATCATCAACATCAACCACCTCTTCTCTTCTAAAAGTCGACATCATCCATCCCTGAATATATTTTGATGTAACATGCGTGCATGCACACATGCAATAAGAATTCAAACACATCATATCATCATGCATGATATCCAACCAAACCAAAAAGCCTGCCTGTATCTGATCTGCATAACATTCCAGAGAGAGATCCCACAAAAAATACTGCCAAAAGCAACAAAATACTTATTTCGAAAAAACTTGACCCAAACAAGACCCTCAACCACCTCAAAAAACTCATTTAAATTTTCAATCTGTCTTCATACTTAATTTGAAATCCATTGATTATTATCAACAATTACCCTCCACCCCATTCATTTTTTTCTAACAAAGAGCCACCTCATCTTCTTATAAGTCATATCATGATTGCCAACCTCTTCATCACACCACAACCACCAACCACACAACATTCCAAATAAAAATTTTTTGCACAAGACAACAGCATCATTCACTATTCACCCAGAGAAAAAAAACAAAATGTCATGTTCGCCAACATTTAAACCGCACTCATCTTTAGGGAAAGCCGAAGACACATAACAACATCATTTTATCATGAATTATCATCTTTTTTTGTTTTCCTTTATGAATTTACCTATGCGGGTGGGTAGTGAGTTTTGTAGGTAAACTATACAAAGTATAATATATTTTCCATCGTTCGTGCTCCTCAATGGACAATATCGACTTGTCCTCTTCTCATGGCCATGTTAGTGGTGGTGGTAGCCAAACAATAAGTCTTGCTTGTTTAGTTGATGATACCGCTTCTGTCTATGGTGCTTACATATCGTCGCAACACACAAGTGGGTCGTCACCACTCCACCAAAAGTTACTCAACAAACCAAAAAAACAGTAAATCCGATTTCTTTCTTCCAACTCACTGTTTTCACTGGGCATTATAGTCTTCCCAGTAGTAATAGTAGCGAAAGGGGTAAGTAGCATGACACAACACACAGCCATGTTATGATATGCGGATTCTCTCATGTTATTATGTGGGTATGATGTTGATGCCTTGACGCATTCATATGTCAGATTACCAGAGGAAAAAATGACAAAGCTTTTTGGAAGAGAAGCTGTTTATATGTTCAATGTACACTTATAAATATCTGCCATTGGCAAGTAAGCAAGCTTCTATTATTATTTCTCCGTAGTGAAAAAAAATCATGTCATGTCATGCACGGTTCGGTTTGTGTGTTTGGATGTGCTCAAGAACCATTTTTACTCTCATGGTCACATTTTCATGATAGAAGATTTTTCTAATATTGTCCATGCATTTCCAGTACCACGCTGGACTTGGGGACTCTACTTGCTCAAGATGGAAAAAGATGCAAACAAACTCATCATGGAAAAGTTTTTCTCTCCAACAAACACTACTAAACTGAAGCTTCATTCAACAATGCAGTTTTGTTGTTAATGCAGTGCTAAAGAAGTTGACAAACAAAGTGAATATAAAATTACCACAACGTACGTGGCATCTTTGAATTGAAGAGAGTTTATACTTGGTATTTGTTTGTAAATGATTTTCTTGAGGATGTTAGATGCGCGCCTTTGTTGATGTTTTTAAAATAATACTTTTTATATCAGAAAGCATGCGAGAGGAGCTAAAGATTTAATCAACAATGAATGTAATGTCAATGTGTGTACAAAAATTATCTCTATGTTGTTTAGATGCAGTAGCAGTTTGTAAATTTACACAAGCATCTTTCAAATTAACCATCAAACAGTAAGTTAAGTCAGTCACCAGACACCATGCTCGGAGGAATCGGAATGTACATAAAATATACTTGAATGCGATTTCTTTGATGTGGCACCACCTTCCTTGCAGCGTTTGATTGCATGCAGAATCCAAATACTTAATTTTCTCCATCCACCGTTTCACCAAACTAATTTCACCAACATCAGCGAAAATGTATCAAAATTCCATTGAAAAACTGCAGACTCTATCATCAAAACCAACCTTACTCATCAACTCAACAGTTTCTCTTTCCGTTTTTTTGCACCAAATTCCTCATTTGTTTTTGTATTGACATTCCATTCCCTGTTTAACACCATCATCACCTCTCTACCACCACCGCGAAGACAAACGCAAACCCGACAAACAAAACAATAAAACATGCAACACATCAACACAAAGCAACGAATTCATTTCTTCCTATTTACACTACGCACCGTTAAACCGGAAAGAAATGGGCTAATAATGTTCCATTCCCATCTTGCCTTGCCTTTTATTGTACGCATTCTCTACTGTCTACTGGCTTTGGCTGGATTGAATCCTTTCATCCATCCATCCATCCATTCACCACATGAATACATGTGCATTGCCAAAAAAATACATCAAGAATCGAAAACAAAAGCAACAGATTTTTTACACTTATTTTCCATCTTCCTCCGTTTCCTTCCTTCTACAAACCAGCCGTATCCTCTTCACAAAACACCAACAAAACTTGTTTTTTTTTACCCTCAACAAAAATATATTATTATTAGCGAATAAAATTGCTCTTTCCTCCACGTTTCCGCGTGGACTATAATGAAATCAAACACACAGTACATGCAACCATCAATTGAAATTGGATTGAAACATTACTTTAGAAAAACAAGGTGAGTGATCCACAGCAAACTCTGAATACCACTCTGTAGAAAATATGCACATTACTACCTATCTTCGATCTCCAAACAAGATTTAATTAAATCATTTTCTTCCTTTTCATTCATTACATTACAAAACTATACCTACAAAACTACAAAGCATGTATACAATCTTCGCTTCACACTCACTTTTCCTTTAAAAAACCACCACCACCATCTAAACTTTATAAACTTTTTTTCCTCAATTTTTATGAAGAAATAAACGGCAACTTTATTCTTTTCTACCTTCATATCTTGTTTCGTGTGTACAAGCAATAATAATAGTACCACCCACCATACTACTATACCACCTCCACAAAACACACGACCATATCTGTGAACAATACTCTTTCTCTACCTATCTCTAAAAATGAGCCTTCTGATATGATAAACCAGCATACTCATAACATTCCATTTCAGGACTTTTTTTCTTCTATCCCATTCAAAAGTTTTCATAACACAAAAATTATATACATGCCTAAAATTACATATGTACGTATTTGAAAAGAATAAGAAAGAAAAAATTTAACAACCGCAATTTCTTCCCTGTTTTTTACCCCAATTGGGACCGATAAAAAAAGGTAGAGTCGCAATTGAAACCATTTCACTTTTCTTATTCCCTTCCATTTAAACTTACATGATTGTGTCATGTCATAACATAACAATACATTTTATACATATATGAAACTATGCTGTTTTTACTTAAAAATACTTTCTTGTTCAGCTTTCTTACAAAAAAAGGAGAAGAAAAAATGACAAAAATCGGCCCAAAAAAAGTTTAGTGCAGTTCACAGCAGTCAAGTGAAAAAACGGGGATATAACGACACTGTAATGGGAGCATGTAGCAACAGCACCTTTCTCGCATTAAGATATTTTGTGTATCCGTTTTACTTTTTCCTTTTCTCAGCTCAAACCTCATTCATATTCTTTGCCACTACTTTGCTTTCATTTTGATTCGATTTAAAGTAAAAAAAAGGGTTAGAAAAATGTGAAAAAGAAAAAATCAGAGACACTCTCAAAATACCACCCACCCAACCATCCATACTATCTGCATACATTACAAGTCTTGCTTACACATGTCTGCTATGCTACTATATGTTATGATCGTGTGTGTAAATGTTTAAAAAACTGAGCTTATGACCCAATTGGCCTTTTTTCTCCAAAAAAGAAGAGAAAGTTTTACTGAATAAAATATTTGTACAGACAGCGGGATATTTCCCTTCCATAAAAAATTGCTCTTCATCTTTTCCCGATATTATAGCCAATTGAACTATTCCAAACCCCAAAAATACCCCCCGATACAAATTTCTCTTTTTATTACCAGAAAAATTCAAGGCACATATGGACTCTTTATTTCAGATACATATAGTAAAGCTGTAGCAGAGAAGAAAAAACGCTGTTGCTTACGATTTTTTTCTTCAGAACTGAACAACTGAGATTTTTTCTCTGAGAGTTTATTTCTCCGTTTATGGAATAGATGAGGCTATAAATACAAGGCTTAAGGACAATTTTTCCTTTTTGATTTTCTCTAAAAGAGAATCATACTTTGGTACATGGTAGCATTTATTACATACATTTATATCTCACTATTTTATTCTGAGCCATGCCTTTAGACTCTTTTCTCAGCAGAAGACTTTAGACTTGACTCTCTCTCTTTCGGAAAGTAAACGTGTTTTTAGTTACTCCTCAGCAGAAACAGGAGTAAAAACTCTATCCATCCATCCACACAAGATCCTTTTTCCCCATTTGTGACGGTCCATTGATTCTGAATAAAATTTTGAGCTTTTCCCTTGATTCCCTTAAATTTCCTTCTGCTTTTACCCTTCTTGGGTTGATGCTCAATGCTACTGCTCCCGATGATGATCACACTTCTTATACTTCTTTACTTGCAATAATACTTGTATAGTATATTAGGTTATATGTATAGTCAGCTTCTCACCAGATAATATGCTTGACAATGTGTTTTTCTACTACTTCATCATCTGCACATAAGAGGAGTCAATATCTCCTTTTTCCCTGCGTCTTCATCTGGTTTCTTTCTTCATGATGACATATCATACTAGAAGTTTTTTTTGGTGTGGTGTGTGTGTGCGGAGAAAGCTGAGTATGTATTTATGGCTGAGTGCGTGTTGCCCTCTTACTCTTGATATGAGTGATGGTAGCGCATAAAATGTGTTCGGATGAGAAAATAAACGTATTAATAAGGAAAAACCTTATAATGTGTAAAATGCAATGTTAAA
>JAQFXM010003763.1:0-19083 GCA_034693345.1 Entomobrya multifasciata
AAAAAAAGCTTGAACATTTTGCTGACATCGGAAACTATTTACTCTCTTTTCCCCATTCTCTCTCATCATTATTTTATCCAAAACGCACACATAAAACTGTGCATTACACACTTAAATAAGCAAAAGGGTACTTTTCCATACATTTTGTACAGAAAACAAGAGAACATCACATCATCAGACTAAATCATCAAGAGGCAAACTACGTACTTGAAAGAGAGAGAGAGAGAGAGCGATTTGTGTGTAAATTTTTATAAGAAGTTGAGCAAGCACTCCATTTCACTCTCTCTCTCTGTTTTACAAAGTGATCTTTTCCCTGTTTCAAAAAGAAATTGTTATGCACAGGAGGAATATTATTATGAAATGAGTAAATTCCATTGGCTAACAAAAAAAGCTTATGAAAAGGATAGAAAATAATATCATCATCATCAAAAGAGAAAGGTTTTGTCAAGTAAAAGTATATGTTTAATCAGGATTTTAACAAACAATCTACTTTTCTCTAACAAATATGGAGAGACATCAAAGTAACTTGTGTTTTCTTCTTTAGAATATATAGCACTACATTTTATACAAGTTAACATGGCTGTATATCTAAATAATAAACTTCCTTCCTGTCGTTTTTTTGCTTGAAAAATAAAAAATCATCCAGCTTTTCTACAAAACACAAGTGGCACTTTTCATCCATCCTGTCTGTCTACTCATTTTTAGCAGTTTACCAACCAGCTTGACTTGATTTGACTGCTGCGTAATTTGCGAATAAAAATGGGGTTTTGGGCTGGGGAAAAGAATGGATTTTTGTGATGGTGTATTTTAAGTATATTTATTTTATTGTTCAGCAAAACACAATAGGAAAAAGGGTTACTTTAACTTTTACATTTTTTCAAGAGTTCAGCAAAATATTATAAAGAAAATTATACTTACATACTAGATGCATGTAAGCATATTCATATAAGTGTGTACAGAACAACTGTTAATTTTAAGGAAAGATTTTCATTTGCAGTTTGCAGTGACGAGGACGAAGAATACATACATTGTATACTTGAGGAATAAGTAATCAGGAAGAACAAGATTTTTCCTCGCTTCGTCAACAACTTGATCACATCATCATCAAGTGAATGGGTTGAGTGAGAGTTGAGTCATTAAATGGCTCATTGGTTGGATCAAATCATTTTTTATGCCTTTATGCTGCGTTGCGTAAGTACTTGAGTTTGTGTGCTCGTGTATGCTTTTATGCAAGTATACAGAATTGTGAAAATAGAAAATGTGTATTTTTATGCTTTCTTGTTTAAAAACAAAAAAATAAAAGGAGTTTCCTCTTAAAACAATCAGAGGCAAGTCTAACAAAAAAATGAGTAGAAAAGAAGATCAAGAAGATTTGTATAAAAATTTGATTTGCCAAACTTTTTCCCGTGGAGAAAACGTTGATTTACTCAATTACGTAAACTGAGACAGATAGATGATAACACAATCAAATCAACGTCATCAGAGATGTAGTGGATGAAAGAGATCTTTGTGGCGTGTATGAAAATATGTATCAGTTCTTTATACAGAATACAGATGCTCTATCTCTCTGTGTTTTTCACTGTTCATCAACCATTTGTGTTTGGTGTAGACGTAAGCACACGCCCCTTTCCTTGATTTGGCAAAGTTATAACATGATTTACTTGTTTTATGATAATAATGGCATTAGAGCTGTTGAAAGTTTAACGAGGAGAAAAGGGAAATTTGATTATTCTCTTGAGACATATAAAATACTACAGAGTAGACTTGGAACAAGTGAGTTGAGTGGAGTGAGTGAGCGAAGCAGTCACTCAAGTATAAAATGTAAAAGCAAAAGTGAAAGATGGATTTTTGTTGAAAGTTGAAAGAAAAAAGACTTTCCCTGTGCTAACGTTTCAGTATGGTAGAATCACAAATTTTTTAGCTCATAAAATAGTTTTCATGTGGAATCGCTTGTTTTTAAGGTGAGAGATGAAACAAAATGATATGCATGCAAATTTAAAAGGATGTCTCATTTAGCCCCAAAAATGTCGACCAGATCGGATCCTTTCCTTCCTATTCCAGATAGCTGCTTTGGGGTCAATTTCTCGAAAACGAAAAAAAATGCAGTCTAAACTCGTCGGAATCAGCATGTAGGATGTCAAATATTATAGAATGGCGTATCACATTTTATAAAAATTTCCATTGTCAGGCTTATCGCATTCCTTTTCTTTCTCTCTTTTTGCAGGGTTTTTGTTCCGATTTTGAAAAACTTATGCTTATGAATATTTTGTGATCATGTAGATCCGTGGACTCCAACAGGTATGATGGTGTAGATAAATCGAAACAATCAAATTTGACATTCTGTTAGCGCTGGAACGGCAACGGTAAATTGGGAATTACTAAAATATACCTGTATGTATTTGTGTGTTCTACATATTCTCTGAAAACCATAGTATTCCAGAAAAGAAAAACAATTTTCTATTGATCATCCGAATATCAACTTACCAAAAATTTACACAAATCACCAATGTATATGTATCAACTATGTAATGTAAGTATTGTGTAAATCCATGGCACTTTCACGTTCAAAGGCTCTATAACAATATTTTTTCGATATATTTTAGTTAAGATTTTTTGATATAATTTTTCCATCGTTATAGTTATTGGTAAATTGTAATTTAGGTTACAATTTACCTAAATTACAATTTACCAATAACTATAACGAAAAATTATATCAATAAATCTTGATTTTAATTAGGAGTTCCAAAATAAAATAATATTATGCATTTATTTGGCATTCAGCACATAAACGATATAAACATAATGACAGACGAGAGTCATCAAAATAATTATTTATTGGAAACCCTTCTCGTTACATAAAATGGTTTGGGTCAGGTCAACTTAATGATTTTGTTTACTTCTCTACACGCAGCAGTACGCACCTTTTATTATTCATTTCATTTATGATGATGATCATCATCACGACACGACCCATGTTATGCTCAATAATGCATAAAAGGTTAGATTTGTCGTGAAAACCAAAAATACACACAGATATACAATATATCTAACATATAAATACAAATAATGATTATTACAAATGATTCGGATATTCATTCATCATAATGATGAATGCGCGTATCGTGCTAATATGGGCTTAGCTCAATTGTGCGTTTCAACAAAATACTGTGCTCAGTTTAGTTAATCGCTTCATTGTTGCAAAGCATCCCAACAACCAATTTAACAATGCCCAATTTTTTTCCTGCACTACTCGCTCCTAAACGTACTTCATTTTATGCAGTACAGTTTTAATAGAGCTTTAAGCTTCACAAAAAAAATCTTTCCGGATTTTCTTCCATTGACTCAATCAGACTGAGATTATGTGAGAGAGTGAGCGAGTGAGAGAGTAAAGTATACATAAAAACTAAACAGAGGTAAAATGTACTTCTTATTTTTAGAAGGGCCCTCCTATTGACACCTTCATCATCGCAGAGGGAACAAAATATACATTGTATCTTTTTTTAACCAATCCCAATCTTTACACAGCTGTTATGTTACAGTACTGTCATGATTATTGTCGGTCATTTAAAGTATAAATACTTATAATGATGTGGTGTGCTGCGTTAATCTTCATGTTTATGTGTAGGGCTGTGATGCAATCAAAATAATCATTTACTTTTTAGTACAAAAGATTTGTAGAGTTCAGCGAGAGACATACACAGCACAACAGCAATATCAGTTGTTGTTGAGTTTATAAAAATATTTTTTAGCTGTTGGCTTGGCTTGGTCCTTTTGATTGAGTGAGTGACACTTTATAAGGGTAAAGGGACACTTAATTTTTCCAGTAGTAAATTTATTCAAAAGGGTTTTCACTTTGGCTGGATTTGTTGGATCTACATTTATTTAAGCCTTGAGGACTAACCCAGTGTGTTACAATCACACTATTAACCACTTCTTATCAAAATGAATTTTTTAAAGGAATAAAAGAGGCAGCAATTTATAAAAAAGGGTCCGTGCCCTTATGTCAGGTGAGGCGAGGTGAGAGATTTTCACCGTAATAAATTGTCAATGACCTGACCTTTGTATAAAAACGAAAAGATCTTTTTTATTAAAAAATCCATTCAATTTTTACTTATTTTTTAGAAAAAATATAATAAATCGTTTTTATACAAAAAACTCAACCCATTTTTAAAATCCAACCAAAAAACATAAAGAACATTCCATTCCTTTTCAGAAAAATAATAATTTTTTATTCAATTTTTTTTAAAAAGTGAAAGGATACAATTTATTTTTTAGTTTGTTTACTTGTTTCTTCCGCCTTGTAATTTATTTTGCTCCCAGTAAACTGCATCTCTACTTTTCTCTGTGCTATTATCATTACACATCAACAATCAAAATTTCAATTTCAGCTTCTATTCTTGTTGTGTAGTGTCGCGGTTGAAATGTGATGATGAGAAAATGTCTGTCTGAATGATGTGCCAACACATTTCGCATTTTACTAACGTGTTTCATTTTATATAACGAGAGATTTTGTGAATTTCACAAATGACAAAACACAAAAACATTTATGAGGACAACAACAAATAATATATTTTGTGTATGCACACATGTATTACTATTTTTGGTTGGTTTGCACAAAAAAGCCTTAGTTTCCTTGTCTTGTGTCCCTTGTGTCGTTTGTGTTTTATTGTACAACAAAAAGTTGCAGAGTTTCAAAATGTAATAAACACACTGCTGTTTATTTACATTTTGAGAATATAATATTTATTTACCATGTCCTCCTCCACCTCTACTCCTCACTGTGATATTCCCTAATGTCATGTGATGATGATGCGATGATGACTGAAAAACAAGATATGCACAAACAGCTACTATTATTGTTACAAGAGGTAAAATGACAATGATATGACGATGATGATGACGATGACGGTGTCAGCGGTGGTGGTGATATTACTTGAAAAACTGCTGAGGCAGAAACTAATATATCCTTTTGTACTGTTCAAGTGTGATGTAAACTTTGGCCCTCATACACAAAATATATATTTTATTTGTTTCCATTTGTTTCTCCCTTTTTGAATTTTTCTATGCAAATCAACAAAGTGAGGATATCAGTGAGGAGTAGAGACAGTGCGTGTGTGACTGGAGAGGTGAACGACGTTTGGTGATGGTGACACACGCGTGTGCTTACTTTTATTTCTCATTTGCGGAATTATTAAAAGAGTTCCACCGGAAATCACTCTCAAAACTTTACATGACCACGACGGGATACGTTTTTTAATGGAAGAATAATAATTACTTGTTCTTGAAAACTGAGACTGTGGAAAGTATCAATGATTTTTTTATTGCATTTTTGGGTACAGTATGAAATAGTTTTTTATCTTGACATGAGTTTATGTAACCCTGTTTTTCTACCACCACCATATTTACAATTTATGTAGAAGATCTCCATACAACCATCATCTTTCTTGTTGTTGTGCAATGTTGTCTCTTTTATCCGTATCATTTTCTCTTCTTTTCCTTTGTCTTCTTTCAACCATAACATGATTTGTTTGCCTTGTCCATGGTAAACATTTACTTTTATTTGCTTTTATTCTCAAACGAATTTTATGCTGAGGTGAACACTTTGATTTTTTTCTTCTATTTGCAACTCTCTGTTCAAATTATTTTCTCAGTTTTCTATCTAGCATCTTATCTTAACCGTTTTTTCTTAAATGTCATCTTACATTCATGCGAATACACAAAATACTGGAAATTCCTAGAAAACATACAAGCAAACATGCGAGTAAAAATGTGATATATTAAGAATGCTAAAATCATCGTTGTTGTTGAGTTCTAAATTTGCATAAATCAACCTATGAAGTTCAATTGGTCCATATTTGAGTGGAAATATTGGGAGTTTCTAGAAAATTGCTATTTTTCCAGAAAACTATCGTTTTCAGAGAAAATTTGTGAAATACATAAAATACATGCAGGTATATTTAGTAAATATTATTTACCAATTTGCCACTGCCGTTTAGTATTGTTCCAGCTCCAGCGCTAACAGAATATCAAATTTTTTAGTTGTTTGGATTTTCTGTCTATGCCTCTATGCCACCATATCAATTTACATTCACGCACACTCTGAATTTTATAGGATATCTACCGACCTACCGAGTTAATAAATATTCGTAAGCACAAGTTTTACAAAATCGGAATAAAAACCCTACAAAAACTGGACAAATAGTAAACCATAAGAAAAATTATTATTTTATCCCAAAAACGATGCTTGCTGGCTGACTGTAACAAGTAAAAATATTTATAGGATAAATGTCCAGTACTCAAAACTAGCATACCTATATATTTTGACCATTCCATCATTTAGCCAAGTAATGCACACATCTTCTTCCGCAACCGATTCTCCTCGACCATGAGAAATGATTATCATTATATGACTGCATGTCGTCGTCGTCCTTTTTACATCCATTCATTAAATTCTGCTTAATAGTTTTGTTTTCAAATAAAAAACAAAGTTTACTTGCAACCAAACCAAAAAAAAACGAAGTCAACCTTATTCTTGGAAGAAAACAGCAAAGATATTATGGAAGATCTCTCTCTCAACAGCATCATCTTAGCAAAGATGCTCTGTTCTGTGAAGAGAGAAAGAAAAGGAATGCGACTTCTACTCAAACTATTATTTTACCCAAAAAATTCTTTTATTTTTCAGGAAAAGCATTTATTTTACTTGTGCATACCTACTACCATCACCACCATCAATATCCTGTTCTTCTTCTCTGTCTCGGCAACTTTTCATTTGTGTTGTAAAAAAACAAGAGAAATATATACTTAAGGGAAGGAAAACACGAGAGATGAGAGTAAAATATACGGGTAGACAATCACAAACAGTTATCCTGCTGATCATGATGATCACGATGATGTGTAAAAAGGCGAGAATTTCTTGGTGATGTGATGATATGATGGTAGCACTCTTCTGGAGTAGTAATGTTGATGGTGTTTCAGAGATCCAGACACTGATATTATATCATCAGAAAAAGCAGAGGCACACGTTCGTGTATTATTATATGCATGGTTGCGTCTCACAAATTTTTTTAGCCTTTTTTAGAAGGAAAGAGAGAGAAGTAATAATAAAACATACAGAAAAGCTGTTGTTGTGATGATGAAAGTACAAACGTTTACAAAAGCAATAAAAACTGAGGAATAGACAGAGAGAGAGAGAAAGGAGTAAAACTGGTGGTGGTGGTGTTGGCAGTGGGAAAAAAAGGAAGTGATGAGAAGAGATCTAGTTTATCTACAAACATTGTAGAGTGTGAGTGAGTTTTAGAAGGAAAAATAGAGAATGACAAACAAATCAATAAAATAATATTTTTCATTAAAGAGGAAAATAGACCTTGTCACGTTTCACAGATGGGAGTCGTGAAGGAATGTTGGAATTTTTTGGTAGGATTACATTACATTTACGTTACGTCCGCAGTTCCACAATAACAGTAGTGAAAACTCTACTGGTGCATTTCTGAATTCAAAATACATGGTAGCCTAAATAAATAGAGAAGGAAAACATACAAAAGAGACTACTGCTTTTCTGGAAAAATACACACGCGAAAAAGTATTGTAAATTTTTTGACCTTGATTCTATAAAAATTAAAATAAATTACGATGATACCAGAGAAAACCAGTCTGACCATTAATCAAACTTGTTATTTAGCACAGAATAGTGAACATACAATGTAAACAATGTTAATGACCACACAAAAGTCACACATTTATATTTTCCCTAACAATTGATGAAGAACTGTATTTGGGGAAGGATGGATTGATGATGATGATGAAGGATCAAAAGAAATAAATGAATTTTTGTTGACCAGCTTACGTCAAAATAGCAATAAATGTGGTATTATCTCATCTAATTTATTGACATATTATGATGGGCTGTAGGGTAATAAAATGTAACATAACCCTCTCTACAAAATTTTGTATATCATCCCTTGAGACTGTATATGTGAGAGAGATGATGATTTCACGGTGGTGGTGGCATGGTTGGTAGCCGTGGGTGGTTTCTCGCTTTTGTACGTGTCACTTTTAATTTTCCACTATTGCCACTACCACTTCCACCACCACCACCCTTTTCTTTCCAGAAAAAGGGGTTCTCTTCTCTTCAAATTCATTTTGCATTGTTGTCTATATTTATTTGGTTGTTGCCTCCGAGAAATCACATTTTATCAACATAGTTATATCATTCATGATCATTTCACTTTCCCTTTTTCTTCACCAATAAAAGCTGGGGATTATTAATACAACCGGCAGCACTGCACCATTTATCAGTAATAATAACAACTGTGTATAAAGTGTGACAGGGGAAAAGAAAAGAGTTTAATATCTATGTAGGCTTTCCTCTCTATCGGTTTTTTTTGTAAAAATTTGTGCCGACAAAAAAAAGAGGTAAAATACTTTACTTTTATTTGACTTTTGTACAAAAGGAAAATCATTATCTTTGTCACGATCTTCTCATACCAGACTTACAGATCAGATTAGATCACAGATCAACAATAATACATTAGTGAACTTCATAAACTTGCGACTTGACTTTGGCTATTACACTTAAGCGTGGTATGAGTATTGTGTATTGACATGAAAAGGAGTTTTAAATAAGAATTCATTTATTTTCTTTAGCACGCTTTTATTACAGGAAAACAAGGGGAAAGGGTTGTTTGCCTTTGGTTGGTGACTAGTCAAGCCTTTTTATGACGAGCAACTGGTTCCATCATTATCATTATAATCATTAAATGTGTTGACGATGGAATTTGTATGTATTTTAGAAGGAGCACAGCGCGTGTTAGAACAGAAATGTCATAAAGCAGACAAGACAAGAACAATGGTAAAATTTACAAATATAATTTTCGCTAAGACAAAAGACAAGATAGAATTGGATATAGTAAGTAGAGTGACTTTTAGTTGTGAATCATGTTGATGATGTGTTGTAAAGAAAAAGTTTGAAGAGGTGCAGTTTAACACGCAACGAACTTTTAAAGGATGGAAACAGTCATGTCAAGATTTGTGGTATGCGTATGCCAGGAATTTTACAAACAGTGTTCCGTTTGATACCAAAATTTTAATCTAAACTGAACTAAGCCATCATCATCGTTATCATCATCTTCACAAGTATGTTTAACAGATGTGATTCAATTGAGCATAAAAGCAATAAAATATGGATTTAAAATTGTGAATGAATAATGAAAATGAAGTTCAGCAATGCGTTATTATTGTCAGTAAACTTGTCGTTTTATCTGAAAGAGATCAAGTTTGCAAACAATGTGGTGATCCATTATAAATTACAAATCTAAAAAGGCAGTTGTGTTTGTGTAGTATATTCTACGTGGTTATGCGAAGTACACGCAGTAGCCTATGCATCTCTGTAGTAGAAAATCAAGTCTCATGGTATAAATAATAATAAGTCGCAGAAATGAGTCACCAAACTGAACAAGTCAATTGTCAATTTTTATTGAGGCAAAACGGAATTTTGATCTTTTTTTCTTCTATTTTTCTCTACTGACAAATAAGTCAATTCTTAGAAAAGACGAAGAAAAAAGAGCAAATTGCCTTGCTACATATCTTTGTCAAAATTACTTACCTGCTTTTGCTGCCTTTTTCCCGTTTCCTAAAGAAAAGTGAAATGTATTTTTCCTAAGAAATTTATCCCAAAAAAGGTACTCATCGCATTAGTAATTTTGAAAGAAATTTGCCATTCATGCGTATACTTTACTGTTATTTAGTAAATATGTATGTCTTTTGTTAAAGAAAAATACTCTTTTCTATTGTCAAGCCAAGCCACTTTCACTTACTTTTTTATTTAGTGGGGAGAAAATGAAGTTGGGATTGAGATGAACAAGATAGAAAAAATGTGTATCAACTATTTTCTATCTTGGAAAAAGTTGACACCCAGGTAGGTATACATTGGCAGTTACAAAAAGATCTAATGAAGTGTATACACTCAACTCTCCTCTTCAACTTTGTAGAAATGTGATTCAAATCAAATATCTGGTGGCTATACACTGTACATTGTATTACAAGTAGAATGAATAAGAAAATGGTATAAAAATAGCTATTTTTAACGGTAAATGTAAGGATCGCACTTTCAACTATGTTTTGTCGATTTCCCCCCAAATTTCAAATTTTCTGAAGTATAACGATAATATGTGCAGTATAATTTACTTCGGATTTATAAAAATGAACGATTTCACCCGGATGAACAGACTGTCAATCTTACCACCAGCCCTTAATAAATGGAAACATGTTTTTCTCATCTTTGCATCTAAGAAAAAAAACTCTCTTTTATCTTTTTCCTATTTTCCCACTCGACGACAATCACAATCTGTGTTCCCAAATATATTTCTCTTCTTGTCCTCTCTCGCCATCCAACCAAATAAAAAGACAAATTACATTATCATTTATTGTAAGTTGACTGCAGAGAGAAGCAGTGAGACAGGTACCACTAGAAAAATGAAAGGGAGGAAGACAAGTACATATTATTTTCTTTCACCGGAGGCATGCAACTAACAAATAACAAGACAGACGTAACATTACACAAGTTTCCAACCAAAGGGGATAATCTGCCCACTCAACTTGCCCAAAAAATAAAAGAAGATACAAAATAAATGACAAGTCAGGAAAAATAGAATTGAAGCAGGCACAGAATAAGGCGTAAGGACACAGTCGAACAGTGAACAAGTATATTATTTAATCCGAAATGTCCAATAATAGAAAACAAGCTATAAAAATATATCTATCCATAGTCGTTTTTCACGCTTTATAGGCTTTTCACACAAGAAAATATCAATTTAGCAAGCCATTCCAGCAATTTAGCCCCTTTCCCTAATGTAATATTATGGAAGATAAGGGAAACGAACAAAATATCCAACCAACAATGCAATCCTATCTGTCTAACAGCCTGACATGCTATTGCCATATATAGCCTAGCCATAAAAACTAGTTTCGTAACAAGCAAACAAAATTCTCTGTATTCTATCTTCCTAACAAGTCATGTCATCATGCCAAAGTGATATAATCTTGAAAAAGAGAGAGAGATAGAAACACATTTTCATTTTATTCACCCATCCGTTTCTCCACCACCACCACTACCAAGTCAAGTCAGTATTTTTGTCGGGGAAAAAAGAATGAATAGATATACATGTCTGTTTTCTCCTAAAAATTTTATGAGTGTGTACTGGAGTTGTATAAAGATTATGTGAAAATTTCCCAACAAAGAGAAAAGTGAAACCCACAAAGCCAAGTAACATTATCTCTTCACTTCACATGGCAGTCAGACAGAGAAAGAGAGAGGTAATCTAATTGAGTCCTTTTTGTGTTCGGATGACAGAATCTCCGTTAACACATACACACACTTGGATTACTACTACAATTTTGGAATAAAATCAAATCATGATGATGATGATGACGATGAAAAAGAGAGAGATTCTCTTGTACCTGACTGGATTGATGTGCAGATAGATGCAATGTGCGGAAGCTTTTCTGGAAACAAAATTGCTTACTTGTTTCCTTCCTTCCCTTTTATTATCCTTCCGAGTATTTTTAGTATTTTGCTGACAATGGCTGTTGTGCTATAATACCAATTGTGTTGAGGGATGATGATGATCATGATTGTCTATTTTCCCTTTTCATACTAAATGACTTTGGAGAATGAATACACATTTATCCTTTTTTACTGACGTAAAAGGACAATATTTAAAGGGAAATGTGTGTAAGTTGGAGGAAAACTTTTTGTGTTTCTGGCAATAAAAGTGGTAGTTCCACTTTCTTTTTCAGAGAATAGCAAGCAAACAGCGATAAAAAAAGAGGAGAACATTTGTACATATTATTTGAATAGGAGCCTAAAACTCAAGTGGCAATTTAGGAAAACAGTTAGAGTAATCAAGAAAGTGTCATCAAACCAATTTCTCTTTTCATTCTTTCACCGAGCGAGAAGAGTGACAAAAAGTATAATCATTTGGGGAATAGTTTGTGTGTGTGAGAGAGTATAAAATACCTATGTATAGTGTGTATACATGTTATGTGCACACAAAGCATAAAAACTAAGAGGATGATGAAAAGATGGCTGGTGAAATGGAATAAAAGAGACTCAAGTGGAAAACGAGTGAAGGAAGGAGAGAAGTGAATAGCAGAAGAAGAAGGGGAAAACTAAATTACATGGCATACTTACATATTGCATTGCAATGCATTTTGAAGTTTTCTGTAAATGTAAATTGTAAAATGACAAAAAGGGCTGGGCTGAGTTTACAATCAACACATTTTACAAAATAACTTTATTGTTTGTTGGATATTCTGTGTTCTGTTGTTTGTGAAAAACAATTTGGTGATGATGATGCTAATGATAAGCGTTGTAAACTGTACAACAATTGTAATCACAATCATTATTGTAATTTTGCACTTAACCACTCAATTGATGTTTTGTAACATTTTTAAAGTGATAATTTCCCTATGCAAAGTATTTTGCTTGTCGTAAAGTGGATGGAAAGCAGTATACTTTTGGAAACTTTTAGAAAATAATAATTTGTTGGTAGAAAATTGAAAAGTTTTTTTGTTCAACGCATTTTCTAATAAAAAATGTATTACTTTTTATTTTTATTTTCCGTCCTCTTAAAATAATGTATTTAAGCACGTACACAAGATTTTCAAACAGAAAAACTATTGTTTTTGGGAGAGAAAATTGATAAAATGATTTGAAATCGCATCATTTAAAGTTACTCTTGAAAATGGCGCAAGTAACAGTAAATAACATAAATAGTTTTTATGCATTAGCGTAAAATAGATAAAAAGACATGTACAAATAGTTACAAAAGTAGGCGTATTTAATTGTTTTTTTACAAGCTCCAAATGAACTTAGCAAATAATATAAGCATTTATATATTTGTATTGAAATGTATAACTGGTGTAGTTTATTTGGAATTGGCTTGAAAACATTTTTATTTTGTCACAGAGTCATTTTAATTTTTCGCCTCATTCAACCTGTCCTCCTACCTTTAAAAATGGATGTTAAGTTTCTCTAATGCGTAATGTCTGTTGAATTGTTAGTTCACAAAACTTTAATCGCTTTTAACGACTTTTTATCAATTAAACTTTTAAAAAGAGACAATTTATTCAAAGAAAAATTTGTATTTATTTGGTCTGTTGGCATTCAAGCCGTTATTTCCTCCTTTCCCTCCCACCATAACCCAACATTGCCAACCTTCCTCTGTCTAATGTTTCCATTCGTTCTTTTATTTTAAGCATGAATAAAACAGATAAATAGACCAATTTATTATTTTCAGGTTCGTTAATCAAGACTAATGTGTCCTCACACAACATACAACCGCACAGATTTACATATTCTTGAACAAAAAATGGAAATAAAAATGCTACACAAATAAATAGATTTACATTCCAAAAAATTGAATTCAGAAGAAAAGAAAGTGCAAGGACGCGGGATGCAAAAAAGACACCAAAAATTAAGCACTTTTAAAAATATCAAAGTATTTCTGTTATCTTGTTGACTTATTGACTTGATGGAAGAAGGATTTGCATGTAGCGTTGTATTTCTTGAAAAGCCAAATGTTATTCCACCAGTTTTTAAATTATCTTTGAATGTAAGGTATGCAGGATGAAGTGAGGAGAAGAGTTCATAAACCAAAAAGAGAGGAAAAAATAGATAAGAAAATGAATGCTTCCGTTTTTTCTCCTTTTCCTCTTCTTCTGCTTCTCTCTCTGATTGTAGGAGAGACAATCCTTGAAAAACATGAAGAATTTTTATGGTAGCGTAGGGCGCAGAGTGCTGCATTGCTGGTGGGTTTTCATTTCCTTCCAAAAAGCCTTCAAGACAGACAAGAAAAGGAAATAAATGAGGAACGTGCCAAAATGGGTAAACAAACAAACGAGAGAATAAATGAAGCAGACGAAAGGAAAAATCGAATGAAATGATAAGAATATTTGAAAGGTATGTGTGGTTAGAAGGAAAGATAAAGTAAGCCAATCAAAGTTTAAGGAAGCGCTGATAAAAAAAAGTAGAATAAAAAGCAAAAACTTTGAATTTACAAATTCGAATTTAAAAATCAAACGCAACATTTCGTTACATTTTCTTGTTATTTTATTCAAACATTTTAATCTTTTCGCTTTTGCTCTTAATTCAATATTTTGAAATGTGAATCAACTTGGAAAAAAGAAGCTCTGTGTTTGTTATTGCAGCCTTTGGAATAAATTTTTACAAGAAACTGACACTTTTCTTGAAAATCCTTTCCTGCTCTATCTGCAAAAGTGACACAACTTCACTTTCTGGTAAATAAATAAAAACATGGGTATGGAATGCAATACTAAAGGGAAAAAATAATTTAGTGGATTTTTATGGTTGTTTACTTTTATCCTCTTTTTGAAATACAAAGTTTACAGATTTACTAACTTGTGTACGTTTTCATTGATATGCTGATATGCATATGCACAGACTTTTTTAAAAAGTAAACCTTTAAATTTTGATTGACGACTTTTTCTTGTAGGGTTTCCAACAGATCTCATTCTAATTCTGGAAGATTAGCTCATTTTTTGTTTTTGCTTGTGTATTAAAAGAAAACATGTTAAAATGACAAGAAAAAAGGGAAAACGTGACGTTTGATGAGTGTGTGTGGACTGGGTTGTAATGAACCTTTCCAAAAATTTCAATATGATTTTTTGTGAAAGAAAAACGAGCTTTTTGGGATTGGGATCTCATCATCAGAATCATCATCTTTAACTTTTCATACGAGAAGTTTTTCATGTGCGATCTGAGTTGAGTTTTCTGGGAGTAAATTTCAGAATGTGAATGATTGAATGTGAGTGAATGTCTGGTGGTGATTTTTTTGTGACTTGACTGGGGACTAGATTAAAGCTTTGTATTTATTTTTGGGAATGTTTTCTTTTTCCAGATTCAAAGAAGGATTAAGTTGGTAAAGATGAGAAGTATATAATCCTTCGTGAGAGAGAAGGAGAGGCAGAGACCGTGACTGATGTGATGTGGGACTTGGAACTTGACTTGATACGTAAAAAAGGTAAAAATTTGAAAAATAGTTTTATTTTTTCTTGTCAATTTATTTCAGTTACAGCTTGAAAAGGAAAGAACAGAACACATGCGTGAATGACGATGATAATTATGTGCTAGTTGTAAAGAAAATAGTTATAGTTGATTTTTTTCGGTGTGTGGGAGACAAAAAAGGTAAAACGTGTGCCTACATCATAAAAAGTATAACTTTGTTTTATGAATGTGCCATGTTTCAGTTCATATCTTTCTTAAAAATTGCGAGGGTAAAGTTGATGATGATCATGACGAAAGTAAAGTTGTTTGATGATGATGGCATGTGTATCTTGTGCAACAGCAACTTTGTTTTGAATGGTGATTACCACATGGACAAATGGTTTCACCAGACTAGAAAAACCAGATGAGATAACCAAACGAAGCGACAAAAAAAGTTATACTAATAATGATTCAGATGTTAGAATAGAAATGTAGCATTGCTAAATATTAGCCGTTTTGAAAACATTTCTATTTTCTTAGCATGCTTCTCATATGTAAGTACATCCATTATAGAATAAATATAATGTGCACGCACATAAGCAAGCAGATAAACATAATTTGAAATTTTGTTGGTTGATGTTTTTACACTTTGTTGGTGACTGAGAGTTTTGTGAGTTTTTCAAGAGAGATAATTTATGAGCAGCTCAAGTGTTTCCCCAAATGTTTTTCCCTGGGAGAATCACAGAGTGACTCGCGAGGCTTAAATATCCAATCAGGCTTGGAAAAGTAATGTATCAAACTCAACAAGAGCTGCTATGTATATGAATGGCATGGCAGGGCATGAGGAATGGAAAGTGCGTGGAAATAAAGCAATAATATTTTTCAAACAGAAAAACTAATGCATATTGAATATAGCAAGCTTAGAATAGTTTATAAAATAGGAAGATGAACTAATTAAAAAATATGTTTTGTCGCTAATTTACATTGTGGTTTCGCTGGAAAGCAATGATGACATTTTATCAAATTAGCATTTCAAACGTCCTCGTCTATCTTTTGAGTCAGCAAAAAGTAAGCCGTGTATTTGAAAAGGAAGCCGCAATGGTTTTATTGAGAGATGTGCCATGCAAGAATGAAGATCTCAAACATTGTACACGGTACACACAGAGAGAGAGATGTGCCAAGCAAGCAGGAAAAAAGGTAACAACGGCAGTAGTCACAGAGCAAAAAAAGTAAAGCTATAAAAACACACAGAAAATTCTCTACTTTGTTGTGCGATAAATGATGGTGATGGTCTCTGATGGTATGGTATGTGGAGAGCGAGCGAGTCAGTTATTTTATATTGGTACAAAAATTTTACTTTCAGTTTCACACAAAACACACACACACGCGAGCAGATATATAAAAGCAAAGCAGAGAAAACCAGAGAAGTGAGTTTGTGTAGGCAAAGTCCCTCCCCTGAAAATCGGGATTTGGCCAATCCCAACAGAAATAGTGGAGCAGGAGGAATAATAATATGTAATCAAGAAGACCAAAAAGGAGAGAGAGAAATGTGTTTTCTACTTCTGTTATTGTGTTTGCATTACTGCATCACATCATGAAATGAATGTTGTATAGATGTATGTATGTTTTTCATCTCTCTTGTTGTATAAATATGTTTAGATTTTAGATACGTGTGTTGTGTTACGTTGTTTTGTGAGCAAAGGATGTTTTGCAGAATAAAGGGTACTTCATTTTAACACTAGTTGTCGGAAAGAAACAAAAAGAAAATTTGAACCCTTTTTATTATGTACTAATTTGTAAAATAGTTAATTAAGCACTTTTTTCTTTAAAGGAAAATGTTAAATACGCTTGACATGAGGATGCATTAAATACATTGTATCTAAAGTACTGGAAATGGAATGTAGTGGAGCTTCCCTGGTGGACGATGCTGCTTTTAATCGTCGACTTATGCGACCAACGACTGAGGAGTCCTTGTCTTTTTGTGTTTTCTTTTCTTTTGGAATTTCGGTATCAATTGACAAATCAATATTTTCTGTGTCGAGGGTGTCTGTTACCGCGGAATTTACACTGATATTGCTGTCTTTTAAGGAGAGGCTTCTTTTGCCATCTTGTACGGCTGACTTGTCGAATGGATTGTTGTTTAGGGTCAAACTGGGATTAAGGAATTCCATTCGTTGGCGAATCAAAATGGCAATTTCCTTGTATTCCAGGGCTCGTGCCAATTCAAAGCAATTTTTGCCGTTGGAATTTTTGTAAAATGGGTCAGCGCCCCATTCTAGGAGAAACTTGATGAAGTTTAGCTTTCTTGACAAAATGGCGGCCATCAAGATAGACTTACTGTTTGTGCGATCCACTTCATTTAAATCTGCACCTTTGCCGACGAGGAATTTTATGATGTCCAAGTTATCTGAGAGGATGACTGCCCGCATTAATGGAGACCATCCACAGTGATCCTGGGAAAAGGCTAGCTTTTGTCCAAGTTTTGCAAAAGCGAATCGAACAATTGCAAGATTTCCTCCATTGATTGCGTGGTGCATAGCGTTACATCCACTTTTGTCTTTGGGATGCCAGTCGGCTCCATTTTGATCTAGGAGTTGGACTATATTTAGTTTTCCAATTATACAGGCAAACATTAATGGAGTTCGGCGAACTCCGGTCGATGCATCGTTCACAGTAGCTCCACAGCTTAGAAGCATTTTTGCAATTACATGGTTTCCATTATGACAAGCTACCATTAAAGGAGTCATCCCATTTTTGTCATGTGCCAGTAATATCTTTTTGAGATGGGAAGTCGGCGAATTTCCTAAAATCCGGGTGACCAAATATTCCGAATTCATTTCAACAGCACGATTCAGTTCTTCAGCGGAAGCTTGAGGAGGATCTGTTGATGCGATTATTTCAGTGCCCCACTTCTTGTCACCATTTCTTTTCATTCGGAAGAGGATTAAGGAGTCAGCATCCAAACCATCTATATCACATCGTTGCCCATATCCTTTGTAAACGGTGAGCCAGTCAGAGGTGTCCACCTCCATCTTTCGCATTTGCACAACGAACCAATTTCCTTGGGAGTCTAGCTCAGTTCCCATATCCAAGCAGCTTACTTTTGAGTCTGTGAAGGTTACAATGTCTTGCTCATCCTCGGGCCAGGCGAGGGTGACGCCTTGGCTTGTCCGTTTGGTGACACGGAGACCATTGTTGGCTATGTGAGCATATTTGTCAGCTTCTGTTCTTTTGCGCGAAGAGTTCATTTTTGGGATTCGAAAACTTTATTTACGAGCGTTAGATAGGGTTTTAAAATTTTGTACAGTTTATTTGCCCAGCATAATTTTACTTTATAAAATAAGGTATTACTAATATTTAGATTTTGTAACAAAACTAACTTCAGTGTAAATAGATACAGTTAAAAACGAGTAAAGCTGGAAATAGTTGCTGGCCAACGTTAAGCATGCCGATAAGTAGAATTCATTTAGAATATATATCAAATTGTGCATCAAGTCAACAAGACATGCAATACTCATATGTTCAGGCAGGACACATACACCCAATTTGCATTGACAATTAAAATATTTCCCTAATTACATTAGCTTATCAATATCGACCGTTCTTGTGAATTAAAAATAACAACCATCATAATTTTGTCAAGAATGGGTTATTGTATTCGGGATTATTTCGATATTTAAGAAAAGCCAACATTGTATTCATATAAATGAATTCATCCAGATTAATTTGTATTGTTTCAGTTTTTAAATCTGTAAAATATTCTTCCCATTATAGGCTCATTCGTATAGGCAACGTTATCACTACCATTAAATGCATGGCTCATAAAATAATTAAGTTCTTATCAGGGTTTCATGGTACCACGTAGTCTCCTTTTTTCTGCATCCCAATCGCATCTTCTTCGTTCCAATATAACACATCTCCATATCCAACCATCATGCATACAAACTTTGTAAGCTTATTTTTGGGGAGAAAAGAAATCATGTTTATGCTGTTGTACGTAAAGTAAGCATTTTGCTGCTGCCGTAGCTGTGTTGATGTTAGTGGCACAGGCACACACTGACATGCCCGTTCTCTTCTTGCAG
>JAQFXM010003764.1:0-19074 GCA_034693345.1 Entomobrya multifasciata
GCCAACTTTATACTCAAGTCGCATAAGAATTTTCTTAATGCTACTAAAGCTTTTATCCATTTTAACAGTCTTTCTATGGAAAGCCATTTCAACAAACCGGTTTGGACGAGCCTTGCCAATTTCGCTGTTGCTGCTTTGGACGATCAAACAAGACATTTATGTTTTATAGTGTTAAATGTCCGGTCAACATTTTAAAATAACAGAAATCTATATTAGATTATTGGCATTTTTATGGATATTTGTGTTCAGTTTAATACAAAACAATACTCCTTTTGGAAAATGGTTTTCCAAATTTTTTTACTATTTGGCACTTACATAATAATATAATAAGACTTCAATAAATTTCCGAAGTGAAGATATTTTCTAGAAAAGCCGAGGACTATACAGAGATATTAATTTGTTTTCTTGGCGCATTGTTTAACTTTTGTATGTTAAACGGCTCATTCCAAATAAATTCGTTTTTACTTTTATCTGAGGTTTTTGGACTTGCGAGTAAAGGAACTTTGGGCTTTTACGTTTATGTTAACTAAGAATTAAAAGACATTTAGCAAAAACACACATCAATAGGTTTTTGTCCTAGCAATTAAAAATTTAATCACAATTTATCACAAACGGAACAATGTCAAAGAATAATGAAGTACATAGTAATTTTTAAATAAACTTTATTGGAAGCATCATGCATTGATTCAAGTAACCCTTCTCAACATATATTGCACTAAAATGCGATTTTTCCTCGTCAATTTTACAACAGTAAATTTTCAGTTCCCGTTATTAGCTATGAACTTTAGTTTGCCGATTATCAACATATTTTGGCAATTCCAATTTGTAAAATTAGTAGGTAATTAAGATTGAAAGATAAGTTAAATAAGGTGTTGAAAGCGTAGACGTTTAGCAATATAAAGTATTTTAAAAAATACTACTTTTTACTGTGCTAAACTGTTTAGGTCAAGACCCAATCTTGGTGACTTCATTAAAAACAAAATATAATAAATATTTTGCATAGCGTAGAGTGGCAGCAAGTTCTTATTATTTCACTGCATAATAATAAAATCACATGATTTTTTGGATTTTTTGTAAAAAAATTTAAACTGAAAAGAATAAGTACCATTGCAGTTGTTAACCTTATAGTTTTTATAACTGATTTGATTGGTCTTCTAATTTCTTACATGTCTTTTAAAATACATTGCGGGGGACTTGGGTGAAAATTTGTATGAAATTGTCCATCGGAAATGCATCAGCACATATTTACTAATCGTTGTTATGTGATGATATCCTGTATTACTGATATCGATAGCTCAAAAACTGTTGAAGTTTGATCAAATGGTAACTTCATACAATTATAAGAATCGCGTTATATTCGTACGTGTCAAAATTAGATTGCACACATAATTAAAAATCAGCAGTAAAAATGATTTAAATTAGGGAGTACCTAATCTCAAAGTACTAGTAGTAGTATCAAATAAAACCAAAAATCTGCGAACAATTTTACTGGCTTCTCTAGTACTTAATGATCAACTCAAATAAGCTGCTGAAATATTCCTTCAAAACATGACTAAATGGGGGGAAGCGTCTTAAAATGAAATGCGTCGTCATCTTAAGACAGGCTCTTCTATATGTTACATATCATTTCAGATTATTTATTATGTTTTAGCTCTTAGAATTTTTGAACTACAATTCAAAATTTTAATTTATCTTGTAAGTTTTCGTTCCTAATGTTTTTATAAAGAGTTCCTAAGATTAGCATTGCTTTCTTAAAATTCGAATGTATTAGATGGCTTGCTAAAGCTAAAGAAAATTTTACAATGTAGTAGTATTTTCTTGCCACAAAAATAACTCCTTTTTAACTAAGTTTTCAGGCTTTGATAGTTGCTTCTTTTAACTTTTTACTTCTACGTTACTCACACTGAACAGTTTTCTTTCATTATTTTTTTAATACAAATGCAATAGTCAATTGTTGAAAATTCTACAGTATGAGTCCACCTCGTCTAATAATATAATGGACGGTGAAAATGCTTCTGCTAATTTGAATATTGTTCTCATTTTTTAACAGCTACACCAGAAAATTCATCCTCAACTGCCGATGGGTAAACCGTGAATAATTTGTTCCAGTCGTTTTGGCCACTGCTTTCGCCAAAAACGATTTTCCAATCCCACTTAGCTAGGAATATTGAAAAATATATTTCTTAACATTTGAAACAAAACGAAAAATCAGTTTGAGTTAATTGAATTTTTTATTTAATTACCCCGCATAAGTATAACAAAAATTACTAAATTGCTATTTATTACTGAATTGCTTACATCAAGACAAAAGGTTTGAATGTCATTCAAGATAAAGACAAAGAGACCTTTTAAAAGGTGTAGTTTCATAGTTTTAAAATGAAAGACACTAAAATTACTTTTTCTAACGAAACAATGAGTAATGAGCGAATTTTGACAGAGAATAATATGCATTTTCTAATACAACAAGGGCTTTGTGAATTCAATATGAAAAGTAAATAAAACAAACTTTATATACCTTTTTTAAATAGTTAAGACAAAAATATTTCGTAAGATAGAAATATTGACCGCATGTTTATGAAAGTTTTTTGTTTTTTGTAGGCCAAATTATGCAAGAGACATGATCGTCTTGATCATTTTAAGGAAGTGTGTTCATGACAAGACAGTGGAACTTCCAATATTTTTAAAGTTAGGGTTGGATGATAGTCGTACTTAGTTTGTTGTAAAAAATCGGTTTCTGATGAATAAATATATTTTAGTTGTCTCTGCATTGAATTGATAATTACGTTTCGCTCGGTAATGTCCTACGTTCCGATCTATTAAGTTATGTCTTTTTAATTAGTTACAACGGCTTTTAAACGAAGCTCTAGCCAAAAACGTCATTAACTGTATAGTACAAGTATTTTGAAGTCCATTTATTTTTAATATTCATTGGCTTATAACTCGAATAATTCTTTCAAAGCCTTGTAGAACCCTGTCACTAGAAGTTATTTCAACGAATTTAGGGCCAGTATTTGATTTTGGTAGAGACTTTGAGTTTGGCTTTAGCCTTGTCAAAAAGGTTGCTCTTGAATTTTAAACAAAAATATAATTTTGGAGTAAAATCTCTAAGCTTTTTAAATTTATCGAATGCCATACAACTGATGTTAAAAATAACATGACGTTCAATATATTCCATGGCAGTGGTTATGTAAATAAAGTGATCAGGCAACCGGTTTCTCAAAAAAAAATCCAAAATTTCAGTTTATTAGCAAACAGCTATCCTTTTACGACTTTATCATGTAGCCAGGGCGACATAATCACTTAATTATTAATTTCAAAGTTGAATTAAATACATTCCCAAAATCAAGCCTCGGAAAACTTAAAAATGCCCGTATTATTGTTTATTTCAATGTCGTTGGAAACATTACAACAAATCAAAACAATAAAAATTATTGTAGTATATTGTTAAATTGTGAATACATGAAAGTAAATGTTTGTTAACTTTGTGACAAGCAAAGCTAAACAAAATGAAATTCACTCTCTTAAAATTTAACTGATCACGGAATATATTCTGCTCATTTTTGTAAATAAAAGGATGTCAGGAATTGCAGTTCCAATAACCAAACGTTATGTTCTGGGTGCAAAAGATAGCATTAGGTTCATCTTAGCAGAATATATAAATAAATTGTTTGAAATAATATTGTTGAATTCGGTCTACTTCATAAATGAAATCTGACTTTGTTAGATGGCCATATTTTGGTGTTACGATAAGCTATTTGGGATGGGTTACAACTTTCTTATTTTAAATTTCTACGATTGTTTTTCGTTGTGATATTTGTTAAAGCATTTTTTAATCAGCGGTTCATGCATGTACAATGGCACATAGTTTTAGCTATTACATAAAAGTGTTTCCTTCTAAATCCTTACACCAAATTTGGAGTTAGAATAGTATGCTACTAAGTTTAAAGACGAGTAAAAAACGAATTTCTTTAACAAGAAACCAAATAGTTCGTATGGAATGAATTTTTAACTTATTCAACTGCAGTAGTAACAAATTACGTTTTATTCAAGTCTTTAAAAAAAATTCAACCATAAACTCGGTTGGTATATTTATTCTTTCTAAACTGAGCGCGATTCGGGTAAAATACACTTTTATGCAAACAAGCGAACTTGTATTCATGATAAAATGAAAGTAAACAATTACGTTTGTACAAACATGTGTTTGTAAAATGCGTGACTGTGTTACCATGGAAGTCGTGTTTGCCTGAAAATGTTTAGCCATTTTGCTTTACAAATTTTAAAGATAATTACATATGAAATCACTCAACACTGCACGGGAATAATAAAACCAAAGCATTAGTTTAAAAAAACATTAGTTTAAGGGGAAACGTATGGCATGTGCATCTTACAAATTAGGCGAGTTTTAAGGAAGTGTAAACAAAAAAGCTTTACCATGAAATTCCATGATTATTTTCGGTACTCAATTGCTTTATGTTATTAAATATTTCCATATTACACTGTAAGCTTTCACAAATTTCAAATTATTTAATATTTAATCATTTTTCTCAAAAGCTTGAGTTTATTTCAAAAATATTTAGAGTATTTGGGTTCAACCAGAAAACATTAATATCGTTTTAAATAGTTTAAATGGTTTGAGAATGCCCCTCAGTGTCTTTGAGTATTTATGAGTATTGTATTGTAACAATCGTAAATAATGAATTAAAGAAAAAGTGTTTTCTTGGGTCACTTAGATATGAATATGAATGACATTTGTGGGCTTTGGAAATTTCTGAAATAGAAAAGACAACTTTTCCAAGCACAGGCACTTGTCAAGTTTTTGATGACATATTGAATAACTCATAATGAACAGTTATTTCATTCATCTCATATCCATAGTTCCAGTGGTAAACTGAAGCTGAGAAAATCAGTCCAATAAATAAAATAATTACTTTTAAAGTAAATTCAGGTTGGTAAGCAAACTTTGAGCCTTTGTTTAGAACGTGTTTAGGTATAAATATAAACTTGGTGTTGATAACGTTTTTTGATTGCTAACACACACAGCCATTTAAAGCCGTCTTTATTGCAACAAAGCAACAAAGAAAGACAGGTTTCCCAAATTTAAAAAAGAGTTTGAATTCTTAATTTCCTAATACATTACAGTTAATTTAAAAATCGAGAATAAACATGTGTGCCAAAACAAAAATGTATAAAAACCAAAATCAGCATACATAAATCATATTTGCTATGAGTAAGAAGGTCATAGGTTATCAGTTTAAATAAAATGGTGGTGAAATATATTATGCAGCTTTAAAAATAGGTAGAACGTTTAAGCTTCACATGATATATTTTTGCAATATGACTTGGTTTTTAAATTTTTACCACCTAATGAGGACATGTGTATTAGTTTTGTTCTGTGAAATTTGTACCACATAAAATTCACAACCCCTTATTAAAAATGCTTGTAATGTGTGACTTATCTTATGAGACTAGGACGTATTTTGATTTAACATATCAAGTCGTATTTAGATTCCTCAATCAATACTCCTATACCGGAGACTAGAAAATCCTTGAATTCTTCAAGGAATCTCATTTAAGTTAAATTGAATAATAGCTGATATCAGCGAGACAATATTAAAGAAGCGGTTTGATACATGAGTCAAAGATATAACCTTCCCTGTTCTCAGGCTAGCAAAAATGTTTAATGAGTGACAAATAACTTGTTAGGGCATAACAAAATTCAGAAGTTCACGGTTAAAATGAATAAGTTGATATAGCATTGAGATTAATTGTTATTTGATGCTGTTCAATGAAGAAAAACTGTAATTGCGATTAAAAACCCTTCATGGAATAATCAAGTTTCTTCAAAAGTTTGTACTAGCCAATATGAAACCACTTGAAAACTACTGCTGACGAAATATGATATTTGTTTGAAATCATATTTAAAAATGCTTAACAAACAACCAACAGAATGTTTCAACAGTCAATTTGCGGATAAGACCCCTTTTCAACAACTTATTTTCATACATCCTATGTGAAATAAATAGAAACATCGTATATGGGAAACAGAGATATCAGTGATAATAAAATACAGTTAATTCTAATTGCCTCACACTAATCGCTAGAAAGTTTTCTATTCACGTGAAGTTTTTTACCTTCACAAAATTATAAATATTTACCAAATATATTTATAAACTTTACTACAATTTGGCTCAAATGTGTTTAGTTTAAAAGGCACCAAGTGTAACAAGTTCTTAATTAAGTTACAAATACTCAATTTTTCCGTGCGACAAGGACGACCCAGGTGTCATTTTTCTATGTATATATTGAATTCACTTTGAGGTTTGATTATCTAAAATCGTCTGCCAAGTTGATATCAGCGATGAAACCAGATGAGTTTCTTTGCAAATGCACTTGAAAGAATATTATTTTTTAGTTTCTTTAATCCAACAAATGAAATTATAAAATGGGTAATTATTGTGGGAATTTTGTATTGGTTTTTTAAATGAAGTTTTGACATTCTGTATTTAAATGTTTTAATTCAGAATTTTAAATAATTTTCCTGTAGTAATATAATGTTTGGTTCGTTTTAAGTTGTCATATTATTGTATATGGTGAATCTATTGAATAAGTGTTCCTAATAACCTTCTCAAACGTCGGTTAAAAACGCAAAAAGTCGGCTAAAATTAATTTTCATTCATGATGGATAGTTGTTGGAGCACTTGTTTTTTAGAGCGATCTTTTGTCTAGTGAAATGGTTTTTATTGGCAGATTTGGCACTTGTTTGCGTCAATTGTGATGCTTTTTATGAAGTTTGAACACTTGGCACTGAATTCATAAATAGAAAGTCGCTGTTTACACATTTATTTGCAACTGTTTATATATATTGATAGTTGTATTGAGCTTCAGGTATGTTGTGAGCACTGTTTGCAAGTTTTTATGTCCATGTTATACACTAGTGTACCTTTAAACTAACTGGACAAAGAAAATCCTGATAAGCTAAGAGAGAAAAATATGATATCATGAACTTATGTTTTTTTTGTTTCGTCTGGAATTTTAATATATTTTACTATTAAAGGCAATTTTTTTCTCTCGTAGGTCAAACATTCAGTTTGGATTTGGATTTAACGCTCGAAATCCTGTTCATTGGATGAACCCAAGTTGGGTTACCCAACATGCATAAATGATCTTAACCTATATAAATACGCTACAAATTGATTGTCAAGGGTATTCCGGCAACGAAATAAGCTAATTTGATCATCTTGGCGTCCCAATTAAAGCCGACTACATGATTCGAAAACGCTACCGCTACTGTATGGGAAAAGCCATCAGTGGCGGCTCTTAAAATATCGTAAGATACGAAGTTAAACTGCTCACCATTTTAGTCATGAGGTAAAATTTCGTCGAGGCTTTTTTGTTTTCGTCGTTTTGGCTAAAATGGCGGTGGTGTTCTGATTTTGTTCAACATTGTTTGTTTAGTGATATAATGAAATGCCTATATAGCATGAATGATCAGAAAAGTTGCCTATTGGTTTGAGCATACCCATTTTATTTCGAGGGCAAAGAATATATTTGTAATGCAGAAAATAAGCAGAAATATCTTTAATGTACACAGTGTATTGTAATTGTTCTTAATATGGTATGCATTTTTCGATAGTTATAATTAAAAATCATCAAACAACTCTCCCTGCGAGAATTAACTTATTAAATTTTTTGTCCTCAAATTAGACTAAAAACATATACATATGTTGACACGTATCAATTCTTTGATGGAAAAAACCTAAGGTGATTAAATACACTGAGAGATTGATACTAATGAAAATTTCCGCATAAATCTTGGAAAACGATTCAAATCCACCTATTTATCTTTGTATGTATCCATCTATCCAAATTGTTATTAATGAAATGTCAAAAAAGACTTAAAACAGTTAAGCATGGTTTAAATCTTTAAGCTGGCAACTTGTTTTTTCACTTTTATTTTTGAATGACCTCTTTAGAACATAACCTAAGCTAAAACAAACCCAAAAAGCCCAAATCAAGAGGAAACTGACTGTTAAGGTTTGTCAAATCTAAATTCTCTCACGACACACTTTTGCTGTAAAGTCTGAAAACTTTGTAAGACACGGTATTAAAATCACAGAAAAAAATTCTCCTCAAAGAACATGTTAGCACTCTAGTCTGCTTGCGTTGAGTTTAGTAAATTTCAAAGGCCATATAACAGTGTGCGAACACTTACATGAATTTGGGAGCTCATGTAAGATAAATATGATTCGCTGATCTGATCACCATAAAAAAAATGTTTTTCTTTTTGAGCAATTAGTATCAATTTGTTTTTTCTTTCAGTTTTTTTAGAAACCAATTCCAACTCAGCATACGACATGATACAATTTAGAAATACCATCACATTTTATTCTTTAGTAAAATATAGAGTAGTAAATGCATTAGATTAAAATATTTGTTTGCAAAATTTAAGTACTTATTACTGTATTTTGTAACGAATTTTGACGTCACCAAAAAAGTTTGAATGAAGGATTTAGACTGGAAAATCAATGAGAAACTCCATGAGAACAAAACTATGTAAAGTTTACATTTTACGAAGTTTGAAAGCTGTAAAAGGAATCTAAATCTGTTTTAAACTATTGAAAAAAGTCAGTGGAATTTTAAGTAATTTAATGCGCGATAAAGATAGGTATTCAAATTTCAAAGGAAAACTTGAAACTGTTTGTAACGCAACATCGAACTTAATTTTTAAAGTTTCTTCAAATTCAAAATTCCACAAATTCTGAAAACAAGCAGCTACCTAATGACGTAAACACACTTTCGAAATGGCTATTGTAGAAACTAATGCAGCATATGTTAAGCAAAAGAATTATTTTGGTGCTGTATTTCCATTCTCTCCTTAGGGAAATTTCGATAAGGGTTTTGGTGCATAGGAGTGACGTTCCTGTGTCTACAGTGTAGCCGAATCGGGGGTACGTTTTTAAATCAAATGAAGAAAAGGCAAAGACATGACTAAGCTCATTTAGAGTAAAAACGTTCTGTTTAGAGTTGCTTAGGAATAACCGGAAGAGAAGGTTTGGTGTTTCAAATAAAAAAAATAAAAAACATTAAAATGTTTTCTCGAGTTGTTGTAATTTTGTCCGAAGTCAACTGTCATTAAAATCGTTCTAAAAACCGATTTCATTTAATTAGTTGTGTTTATTATATGTCTGCTGAGCAGACACATAATGAGTACGACCAATATTCAGCAGACTCTGATGTTGTAACTCAAGTCAATGCGTGCTTACCTTAAATATAATTTTATGAGCAACACCTCAAGAGTTGTAATTAGTTTCAGGCATAATATTATAGTTCAACAGCAAGGTCTAAATTTTGGATCTTTTTTTGTATTGTGCGACATACCTGAGCTACATGAAATAAAATTGATAGAAATATTGACCCTTAACTTTTTGAAATTCATGTTTTACTGGAAGCTTATATCTGTATCAACTTCATTCCATTTTTTCCATAAAATTTGATGCGTAAAAATTACAAACAATATATTAACTTGTGTAACGAATGATGTTATTTTGACATTTAGGAAATAATAAGTTGGTTTTAAGTTTAAAAATACCATGCTGGGATTGTATGTGTATTTTATTAATAACTTCTTACACTACAATCATTACAATAAATGCAAGTAACTCATGCAATATCTCATGTTTCATGATAATGTATGTTTTTTGCATAGATTCTCGATGACAAATCATCCTGTTTGAATGAATTTATCTTTGATTGTTTCCTACTGAACATTTTGGTTTGGTCAATGTAAACCTACGTCAAATCAAAACAATTACTATGAAATTTAAAAGGCCAATAATATAAAAAGTAAGCGTAACGAAGCTACTGTGTAGACATTGAACGGTCCAAGCAATACATGATTCTAGTAAAAAAAAGAGTTTCTAGAGGAAAATTTGTCTTTGTCAGATCAAAGTGAATAGGGAAATGTTTCGATTCAAACTTGTGAAACCTTATGCTCGTTGTGAAAAACAAGTATTTATGGGAACCTTTTTAAACTAGCCAGACATTTTGGAAAGGATCGAAAAAGTTTTGTTTTGTTCTATTTGTTTACTTATTCAGTACAAAAAAACTCCACAGTAGTATTTGTGATTGAACTTCACTTTTACACATTGTAATCTAATTCTTTGGACTAGAAAATCTAGACTACGTAAGCGTAATCTACATGATACTGGTATCGAATAAAATATCAGCGGTCTTATTGGACGTAATTACGGTATCCCGCTAGATTAACTGAAATGGCACTCACTGCACGCTATTTACAAACAGAATTAATGGCTTGCATTAGCAGTGTGAGCACAGTGCATATAAATTTGAAAGTTTGTCATAAAATCTGACATTGAACAGATTTATGATGATGGAATTGCACATATTTTACAAAACACCTCTAAGGCTATTTGTGTTTCCTACATTGTACATATTGAAGTTTTGTTAATAATAAATGTCAACTTTAGGATTGGAGCTAAGTCTCATAGAATCTTTGATAGTTAAAGTACGTGCAGAAACAAAAATCTTTGTTGTTACAATCTTTCTATTTTTGGATTTATTTCTAAAAAAACAAAACATGACATACTATGAAATATAGATCAATGTTCCAAATAACTTTTAAGAAGCTACAATGTACGGAGTTTTAATTTAATCAATTGCATACTTACAAATATAAGCAATCTCTTGGTATCTCTTTGCAAAGAAACATGAGTTATGCAGTTTTGGGGCTACGTGAAGTTAGTAGATGAGTGGGATACGGGGGTTAATATATTATCAATATATAATGGGAGATCGTGCATAGCACAATAAAACTAGTAGTGTAGTCATGGAAGTGTGGGCAAAGAGTGGTTATTTATTGCATCAATTCAATCTCTCTCATCATCATAATCATCATCATAAACATAATCATACATCAACATCATATATGGTGTATCTTTATACCACCATCACAAATGGCATGTGTGGGAGTCCGTGGGGAAGATGGGACGCCTTCAAGCCTTCATGACAACCGGGTGGCGGAGCTGGACTAGTAATGAAAATGTTTGAAGATGTAATGAGAAAGTTGATAGAGATGAGTGTGGAATAAAGTAAGATCCTTACAATACAATACAAGTTGAGCGTGAATACTATGTAATTCCTGGGTGGCAAATACATACATCGCATCATTATCATTGAATCAAATCATAGTTCTTTGTATACATAAGGAGTGGAATGAACATGCACTAATTAACACATGGAATACATTTCCGTATTCCCACAAGTGGGAAGATGGTTTCAACCATCACACAAGCATAATCATTACTTCCTGATTATTACTACTTCAATTAACTCTAGACCACGATAAATGTAGCCAGAACACAGCTTTTTGATTGAAATTGGAGGTAAAGGAAAACTACTTTAGATAATATAAGGACATGAGTAAGGAAAAGAAAACGAATTAAAACAGATCTGCTTTCAAAGCAAGACGAAACTGAGCTGCAAAATCAGTGCTATTACGCAATATCTTAAACAAAGAAGGAAGTTTCCAATATTGTTAAAATCTCCCATGTCGCTTAGGGTTTACTTTTGTATACAGAACTTATACACAAGTTAATGTTAAGATTAACCTGTAATCTTGATACGTAGATTAATTTCTTACTAAATTGCTTGAAAATGGTTTTAAGTACTAGTGTAAGATTATTAAATTCTTATACTGAATTTTTAAAATAAATAAGCTTGTTTTGAACCAAGTTAAACAAGCCCAACATTTAAGTTCATGTATGAAATTTAATAGCACGGACGTCCTCAGTTGAGCTAGTATCCATTGATTTAAAAGCCCTAATAATTAAAACAGTGAATTTTTAGAAAAAAGTAATTAATTTAGTATGCTAAGCTCCATTTTTAAAAATGAAAAGACTACAAATTAAATCAACCGTTAGAAATTTTAGCCGCTGCGTGTCTGAATTTATTCTTTGTTACTACAACGAAAATTGAGAGAAGGCGTAACTATATTCAAAACTTGCTTACAAGTTTACACTTGGCGTGGTTCCAAACAATCTCATTACATTACATTACAAAATATATTTTTACACACGGTGTAATACATCATAATATATATTTATTTACTATCAATGTTTTGAATGTAAACCTAAAATTAGTGGAGAATCTATTTACACTCGTTTACAGGGCAAAATGTGTATGGCCCCAAAGTGAATAATTTAAAACAAACTAACCAAATAAATGGATTGCTTTGTTATGGAAACGAAACTTATTTTGATATGCGATACTTTAGCTATGTAGCGATACTTAATGTCGCTTTTTATCTAATATTTACATAGTTAGTTTATTTACATAGTTTTATTTTGCATGCGTATTTTACAAATACGGTACGGGTGTATACGGAAAAGCTAATCGATTCAAGAAATGATGTAACTTCAAATAACCTAAAGTCCTTATTGTTGCGATATTAGTATTCTCTTATGAGGCATAGCATTATTCTCGTATATTATTGTCATTATAAATATATCTGAAAGACTTCAGTCATAAAGTATTTCTTGAGCCTTAACCGCAAATGAAGGAAAGAATAGTCCTTTTTGGAAATTGTGATGCTTATCGTAGTATTGACGATTTAAAGCAACACGAACAATATTTTGGTTCCCGGCTGTAATTTATTTAGATTCGTTTAAACAAATGTTGCAATTTGTTGGCCAATCGGGCGCATGAGTTTTTATTAGGGTTTTCAAACGTCTTTAACATTAGCACTAAACTTTAAAATTGGTAACTCTAGCATTCTCCCTGATGAATTATTATGGTGTGTTTTGGAATTTAAGCTTTAAAGCTAAAGTTCTTTATAAAGCCATTGCTAGTGTATAAATATTTTGTTGAACAGTTTTAAGCCTCATCGCTATAGAAAAACCACAGACGTTTGTATATGATTCGTTAACTCCAGACGTGTAACGTAAACTCGAGAATTGATTTGTTGAAATTAATTTGCCTTTGAATTGAATTATTTGGTTGATCTGAACTTCATTCCACAGTTTTAGTACACAATCCCGAAAAATAAGGACAACATAACCAAACGACTTGTAAATTCGCAAATATTTTTCATGTTTCAAAATGAATTAATAGAGGTATCAAAAAAACAGGACGTAAAATACACTATTTTGGACTGCAGGCACTACACTATGCTAAAATAATGTTTTGTTTTGAATTATAACAAGCCAACGTACAACGCATTCAGTGTTACAATTTAAAAACGTTCACAAAATTTGGTAATTTAAAAGTTCAAACGAATACCTAAGCGAATGCACAAATGTATTACTATTGTCCGCTTATATTTTTGAACTGATTTGTGATGATTGACTTTTGTTTACCTTATACAAAGTAAGTGATAGATGCTGATTTCGATGTTGTGACCATCTGCTAGTTTTTACATACTGAAAAAGCACGGGAATCTTAGCTTAAAGGCTAAGCCTGAAAGTAGAGGGTATTAAATATTGTACGTTTTGAAAAAAGGTTATCAATACACAAATATAACACAATAATTGAAATTTCACGGTGAGTTATAAATTGAAGCTTATGCTTCTTAAAAGTTTGACATGCAATAACCCATATTTTCAACTTTCGGAAATCTATGCCAATTACAACGTTCATTATAGTGTTAGTGACGTACTAATGTGAACATGTTGTTCTATAATGTATCATTATTTATTTGAGTAACATTGTGCTCATTTCCTGAGCCAGGATCAACAGTGTTACTATATTTCACATGATTAGCACTCGAAACAAAAATTGAAATGCACAAACTCAAATTCTGATTACTTACTTACCGACAAGGAAAGTCTTTAGAAAAAGGGCTTTCTGTTAATACCAAAGACCTGATTTCTCCATGTCATTTTTGACAGTGAAGGACACAAAATTTCATTAAAATCCATAATTTTCAACTTTTAAGTACCAGAAAATAACAAAATCATTTTAATTTGTTTGAAAGTTGTGCATTGAACATTGCGATGGAGTATGTAAAATTGAAATCGCAGGGCCTTAGAGGAATTGGCAATTCAGACTCGTCGCAAGTTTACCAGCAGTCAGTATTTTGCGTCTATATTTATTCAATGTTTAATACACGAACTTTAAAGTTTCACAATTATTGTCAATTAGGAATATAATCAAGAAATGTAAAGACTACATTAGTCAAAAGTTAATTCTGAGATTTTCGCTAAGTTCTTTTTATCATTTATGCTACATGTTCATTAGGGTTTAGAAGAAATATTCTAGAGTTAAATCTTCGAATTTCTCCCGTTTAAAATTATAATAAAATGTATTAGACATAATTTACCTTCATGTCCTATACTGAAATGTTTTTGATTTCCAAATCATAGTTGATGGTTATTTTGTGTCCATGTTTGGACAAATCTTGAATACTTAACACTTGCAATTGAAAAAGTTGCGTTGCTAGTTCATTAAATCATTTAGACTGAAAAAACGAAATTCACAGGATGTTTAAGTACAAAATGATGTTTTTAAATAGTAAACAAATCATCTACATATTTGGTATCAAACAATATGTTATGATCCTTAATTTTAATTCACTTCATAAACTAAAGTTCATTTTTTATTCGTTGTTGAGTCATCGTCCCCAAAGGGTTTTTAAGGTTAAAAATTGGACACAGCTTCCTGTATGCACAACGTCCTACTGAGTTTGTTTGCATTTGTACTAATATGTTAGATGAAACGAAGACATTTAGAAACAATAAAACAAATTGTGCAACCTCATTATACCGAACTTTAGATTTAGTTTTTACACAGCGAAATAAATTGCAAGATTTACCTCTCCCTTATATTACCGGGTGATACTTACAAGTCGAAAAAAAATATTAATTAGCATGTACAATGTAGACTGCTAATTTATCAAAATAAAGTGTAATCAGTAAAAATGTAAATGGAGGGATCAATGGAGGCCGGCGAACTTCCCTAGAAAGTTTGGAAAACCAGAATTTTTTAAATTCAAACTTTGCATCAGTTATGCCTACATGTTGAATTACTTTTGATTCCAGTACATCGTAACAGTTCAAATAAAGCTGAAGATTATAAGGGTTGACATTTACAACTAATAAGATACAGAATCGATCCATATGTATTTTAAGTAATGTAAATGCCTATAGTTTCAAGCATAAGGTATTTAAATAATTAAAAGAACGCTTTTAAAAACACGGTACATTCGTCACAATAGATTTTAACTAAGGAATAAATGTTAGAATGGAAAAAAGTTTTGATAAATGGTCAAGATTTCTTTATAAACACTACTTTGCGTGTTTGGGATAAGCAAATATATGTCAGTTTAAAACACACTTCATAATTATGTTTTTTTTAAATAGCGTTCTTAAATTAAATCGTTAAGTAGTATAAGACAATATTTACTTTTGTAAAGGTTTCCGCTGATTTTACCTATCAAATGCCATTGGATGGTAAAGTGTCCTTAGAAACATTCAACGTATCGAACAATCAGCTCAAACTGCTGTAAGCCGATAATAATGACTAAAACTCATGTTGTCATGCAAGTTTAGGAACGTTCTTATGCGTCAGACTTGCAGGAATACTTAACATTCGAAATTTGTACTATGCTGCTTGAATACACGAACATTTGCTTTAAAAGTTTAAATTTTCTTTTGCCATTTCATGACTGATCCAAAGAAGTTCCTTCTAAGTTACTTGGTGTTGTCGGATTAGTAAGCAGAGCAATTAAAATCTATTTAACAAACAAACCATTCCTCTCTTAGAATTCAACTTTTTCTCTAACCATGAGACTTTGTGTTTTAAATTGTTGCGTACAGCAAAGAGAAGTCTTTTCAGTTTAAGCAGGGTTTGCTTCTTACTGTTTGATTAATAGTTGAAATCATTTTTATAGAAAACACAAACATTTAAATCAGTAAAATCCATGTTTGAAAAAGTTGCAGGGATTTTAGATTTATTCATGATAACAAATCTCGTAGCTAGAACCTAAAATATAATGTGTGAGGAAAACTAACTAAGTCATAAAGTGAATTTATATATATTTAAAATCTCCTTACTTGATCAAGTACTAAAAACGTGTTGAATTTATTAACACTCAAAATAACACGGTAAATAATTTGTTTTCACAGTTTTTTCTGAAAATAACTCTCTCTGAAGTTAATTATAACACAGTCATTACGTGTGTTGTGTAAAAATTCGTTATGTCTAATTACTGCTCAATAAAATGGGTGGATGCTAAAGGTGAGGGTCAGTAAAAATCTAGAAGAAGAGCGGAAGTATCATTTTAATAATATATTAACTGTGGTACCGACAGAAGATTGGTATGAGGAAAGTATATCTACACCATTCAATTAAACACACTTGCCCATTAAAGGTAATATTATAAGCGATGCATATGGCAACAAATATTTTGTATATTTTAATTATATAATATATCGAACTTGCGTATAAAAAATCTTTATCGGTTGTGTCGCGGAAATTGTAATGTTGCAAAAAAATCATGAACATGCGGGCAGTTATTCTTCAATTTAGACGGCAAGGACTGTATTTCATGCATGAAGTGGCTTCACAATCACAATGAAATTCGCGAGAAGTTGGGGATGAACCAAAAGATAAACACAAAGATTGAGTTATTAAGTCAATTTGTGGTTAACGAGTTTATGATTTAGTTGCTCTACTAAATGCCGACTACACATCAGTCTTTAAAAATAAGTTTGTCACTCACGATTAAGCATTAATTCTAAAATGGGAAGTTTATCTTTGAAGTAATTTGCTCGTATGATATTTTTTGTATCTTAAGGTAGCATTTAATTGTTTATTTCTAATAACTCAAACTAGAATTTATAGTGGCATGTATGCTACAAGCAACATGACTATCTTTCGTATCACTTCGCCCTGACTATTTGGTGGTCATTCGATTGAATGCACGCTGAACAAGCATTGAGAACATTGTGAAGTTGTATTACGTAGAAGTTATGATTGAATAAAGTGAGTCTCTCTTGAATCTCCGGGAACAACACTTGTGCTTGTCTAGTCATTCCGCATCCTAGAGCATCTTGTTATAGCATTCCTGTTGGGGCATCAGTAGAACCTGAGAATACTGGGTAACAGTTGTTATATGTGGCGATCTTTCAGGAAACTGGACCCATCAGAAATCAGGAAAGTGCTATAATTTTTCAGAAATATAGTTCGGGAATTTTGGTATTCACTGGTATAAGGTAAAGTGAAAAATATATTTCTATAAATTAAATTTCAGGGTGATCATAAAAATATTTTGGTAACTTGATTTAACTATTAAATATTTCTGAATTGTGGAAATTTGAGAGGCAGTTAAATTAATTGAGTGCTTTAACAGGAAAGTGATAAAAATATTTTTTGGCTTGTTACTAATATTTTTCTGTTTTTTTTTTTTGCGTTTGTTGATTCAAGTACTGCCCGTTTTGTTAAGCTGCTCTAGTCTGAAGTCACTGCACAACCAATTAAGCTACAAGCTAATAGAAGTATCGAGTTAATCATTGGTTCCCTTACTGTTCTCTGGATCGGAAAATTAAACTGCTGAGAAAACCGTGAAACTGGAAAGTGAATCACCGTTGGATGAAGAAGAATTTTGTGCTGCTGATCATCATCAAATCATCATCATCTCGTGTGTGCAAGTAAACCTCTCGTCTTTAAGCCAAGTGGAAAGTAAGATGAACCGTTCATTAATTATTTCTCTCTACGCTACTCAAACTGTGCTTAAAAATCTGTAATTTTCTAAAAAGCATCACTGATAATTAAGTTGGCTCTTTCATATTTCTTCGAGGTTGAAGCATAAAAAATTCTAACTAGGTAGTTTCATAAAATTTTCAAAAAAAAACAACCAAATACAAAATATGACTTACTGATTAATAGTTAGTAGTTCAAGTAGATTTAGCTGAAAACTTTAAAAATACCTACAAATTAAAATTTTCCGTTAGACTTGTGTACATAAAACCTTTCAAGCATAAAAATTAATTTGAGGATTTCCATTAGCTTTCATAGTGGTGGAAATAAAATGCACATTTGAGAAAATCATAAAATACGTAGAAACTTGAAAATGCTTATAGACATAATTTATATTTCCAATTTTGCGAGTTCACTTTCATTGTTGAATGAGGGAACAGATCACGTACAGTCACTAATCATAATTTTCGTTTATGCATATTGCGATGACATCATTTATCACGCAGTTAGAGTTGTTTAGTTAAATTGTAGTATTGCATACATGAATCCAGAAAAAGAAGATGAGCATAAAACTTTTAGTAGAACATTGAGGAATAGAACAGTTACTTATGACCCAGCAGCAAAAAGTAAAAAAGCGACAAGAAAGAAAAAAGTTAAGCTTCAAGCTAACACTGGACAGGAACATGCACATGTATTAAATGAACCAGGTCCTAGTCAAGTAGTTACTCCTACTCAGTCTACTAATTTAAATACAGACATTTTCAATAATTCTAAAGAGAGCTTGGTTGAAAATAATTTGAATAATTCTAAAGAAAGCTTAGAGTACAATACTGCAGATTCCAGTCAAGAAGAAATCGATATTTCAGTTTTGTTTCATTCACCAGTAAAAATGTCTAGCTAACCTAAATTAACTTTTGATGCGTCAGTACTCACTGCTGCAGGCGTAGATCCTAGCAAAGTAGACCAATTAAACAAATTTCTTCAGGAACAAGTTTTAGCTGCTACATCAAACATTAAGATTACTACTACCACACAACAGTTAGGACCGGCGCCACAATTCGATAGTGAGACCATGAGTGCTGAATCATATTTCACTCAACTGGTAAATTATTTCACGGTGCGAGACATCAAAGCAGACAGTTATCATACAGCTATAGGTCCATTACTCAAAGGTGAAATGAAGACATGGTATGATAATATAGCCACTACTATTACTACATGGCAAGATTTCAAGGATAAGTTCGTTGAACGTTTTGATGGTGTGCATATTCAGGAACGACGCAGGCACATACTTTATCATCGATGGCAAAAGGACTGGGAGCCAGTAGACATTTTTGTAAATGAGCTAGTGAATCTTTCTAA
>JAQFXM010003765.1:0-19072 GCA_034693345.1 Entomobrya multifasciata
AGACTGTAAAGAAAATAAATTGAGTTCTACACGTTTTTGGCCGGGAAAATTTGATGATGTTTTAAATATTTATAATTTCACGAAGACTCTCAATTCTACACAAATTTACAACATCCAGTCGTTTGGACCAGATCCAAGCTCTGCATATTATAAATCTGGTTGCCAAAATTCCATTTTACTGACACAACTCGCAAGTAAAATAGAAGTTTTGGAACAAAATTTAAGAGTTACTGATTCAAAGGTTGTAGCAAGTCAAATAGATATCAATGGAATGCAAAATGCACGTAAAATAGAGGCTGTAGAACTTAAAGATAATTTTCGTTTTTTGCAGAGTAAAACACATACTGTAAAAAATATTTTAGACAGCAAAGTGGAAAATTTGAAAGATGATCTTCAGGTTTTATTCAGCCGTCAAAACGTAGGTGAAAAAAATATTACAGATTTAAATGTTCGACAAAAAAGTGAGACAGCATCGTTTGATAGAAGAATTCGTGAGGTTGTAGTTAAGGTAGATAATGTTGAAAAAACAATAGAAAGTAAAGTAAAAACTTTGACCTATATGCTTCAAGTATTGTCTAATCGTCAGGATGCCAGTCAAAATAATATAGCAAATTGGAATAGTACACAAACTAGACAAACGAAGGAACTCGCTGAAAAAATCCTTGAGATATCCAAAAGGACAGATAGTTACAAGAATGAGTTGGATGATAACATTGTAAAAATGAATGGTAATATTACTGTTATGGCCAAACGTCAGAATTTAAGCGAAAACGATATTAAACATATGAATCAAAAACATTCAAGTGAGATGACAGTGCTATCAGGACAAATAAGTAGTGTAAACGTTAAGGTTGACAATGTTGAAAAAACAATGGACGATGAAGTCAGAAGTTTAAAAGATGAGCTTCAAGTTTTGACCGTCAACCAGATTTTAAGTCAGAATAACATGACAATCTTAAATAGCACACAAATACGTCAGACGGCAGAGTTTGCTGGAAAAATTGGTGACGTAACCAAAAAGATAAATGATGTTGAGAAGTTATTGCATGATGAAATTGAAAGTTTGAAAGATGAAATCCAAGTAACGTCCAATCGTCAGGATTTAAGTCAAACAGAAATTATCAATTTGAATACTACACATTCACAAAAAATCCGTGAAATAGTCAGTAAAATAGACAACGTTGAAAAAACGATGTTCGACAAAATGGAAAAATTAAGGGAAGACCTTGAGTATAATTTGTAAGCCTAACTTGAAATGTCGTACATGATTTTGAAACAGCAATTAAAAATATCAAATCATTTTTCAGTTGTATGTATATTGTATAACAATTTTATAATGATTTAATTCTTTATTATTCACTAATTAAAATACATACACTATTGTATACAAAATGTTAAAACTGTTATTATATAAATTGGTTTCTCTTTAAGTCTGAAATAATGAAAATATATACTTACCCTTTCACTAAAAATTATAAAATAAAAACAAACTTTTCCGCATTTACCACGAATTTGCTTGGGTATCACATTATTTTCAATCAAATATTTAACGCATACAACGCATTTAATATAACGCATTTAACAATACATATATTTGGGATTCGTTTTGCACTAGAAATTTTAATATTTAATACAAGTTTCATGTTGACAACATACTGAATTTGGTTTTAATTCTCACATAAGCACATTTTCTTTTATTTATAAATCAAATGAACTTTTGTAATGGTTTTTAAACTCATTCAAGAGTTTTGTTGTATTTTATTGAAAATGCATGATAACCAAAAATATTTTTTGAAGGTGACTTTATATGTATGAAAATTTTACCGAAATGGTTATTTCATTTTACTTCAAGATTGCATTTTTAACTGTCGTCATCGTATATGATCAAGCTTTGAATCCAAGCTGAACACCCAATTTCATCTATAATGTATTTGGTCAAGGCAGCATACTAGTAATAAAAAACCGCAAACCACTGAATTCAATAATTAGATCTTATGTTATGTCACTGAATTAGTAATGTTAACGATATTGCTCACACAATATTATATAGCATTAGTTAGCTTTTACGAAGCATGATTTTCATTCTCCGAATTCATCTATTTGCAACAGCACACTGTTTGAAATACGTATATTAAAATTAGGGCCATTTCGCTTCGAAAAAATTGCATGTTACCACATAATTTTCACATAAACGTTTTTGCAATACATGGGAAGACGAAGCATAAAAGTAAAATGCAGCGCAAGTGCAAATATGTTTGTGTTTGTCTGATTGTTCAGCACCAATGTACCCTACAAATACAAACAAATTCTAGACTAGAGCTTTTATACTCATTCTCGTATCATAAATATCGGAAATCTTTTGTTGTACCCATTTTGAGTTTGATGAAGATTATTTACTACGATACTCTTCCAACACTTATCCGTAACTACTATTTGTTTATAATATATATTGCTGCACTACACTTACTGTTTACAACATCGAAGGGATAGTTTTTTTATTGAGACGCTTATTACTTATCTTTATCCTGACAGTATAAGTGAAGTTTTGACATCACATTCATCTGAGAAACGTTACGATATTCGGTAGATAAATATTTTTTAACCTTAAGTAAATGCTTACTTATTGGTGAATATTTATAGTTGAGATATTTTCGCATACAAATACAAGTATGTTCAGTGCCATAAGAACGATGCTGACAACCAAAATAAATCCAAGATCATGCATGGTTATAAATGCATCATCTTCATTAAATCTAGGAACATTACTCTGCGTTTCATACTGGGCTAACGTCTTTAATGCTAACAAGGAAGACCACTTTGACCACTTATCCCATATCAACCCCAAACCACAAGCTTGAATTTGGTCAAAAGTTTTCAGCAACCAATATTGATTCGTTACAAACATTTCCCAGAAGAAGTGTGGGGACTCTATATATTCTTTGATACGATAACAAGTTAAATCGACTGAATACACTTTTTTAGCAGCGGATATGTACCCAGCAGTTCCTTTGTAGAACTGGTTCGATGGTGACAAAATCATGTGTTTATTAATTAAGTGTGATACTGTGAGATTAATTGAGAATGGGTTTGCCGGTACCTTAACAAAGCTGCTGTTGAGTTTATCTGTGATCCTTTTTCTCTCAAAATATGGTTTGTAAACTATTTCAAGTGGTATGACCATGTCGTCGTAATACTCCAAAATCTTATATCCAGCGTCTAAACCTTCTTCAATTGATTTTAAAACTTCTTGAGGTTTACTTACAGATATGATACTAGTTATCGAATTTTCGTACAATGTACATAAAAATAATCCCAGGAGGGAAAGTACTACAAAAAGTTTTGATTTAGATATCGCATTCGTAGGTGTCTGTTTGAGGATGGTACTGACTGTATTGTAAATTGACGCAACAAACTCTGTACAAGAAAAAGCACAGCTTTTTCCAAATGAGAGTGATGTTGAAATCACAGTTATGCCGATCATTATAAAAGCCCATATGTCATCTTCAAATATAATTAGCCATTGCAGGTAGGCCCAATATGATCTAGTTTCAGTTATCTTCTGGCAATAAACACCTTCCGTATGAATAACATACGCAAAATACAATGTTCTGTAATTTCGCAAATTAAAAAAATTACTGTAATTTAAATAAGATAAAGGACTTTTTTAAAAGTGCCATGACTTTTCGGAGTAAAACATTTCTCGTTCTTCTTCATTCCATTTGTTGTATAACGATAATGAAAAATTGTGAGTTTTTCCGAATGTAAGCAAACTCATCAAATCACTGCTGCAGAAATATTGACGAATATTTCTTGGAACGAAGGTTAGACAGACGTCTCTTGAGTATCCGTAGTTAATCAGTTCTAAGTATTCAGGATCGAATGTGTCGTAGAGGGTATTTATTGTTGTTTTTGCTGAAGCAACCCGATATAAGTGGCGATGCAACAACTTGGGTTTATCAAGTGAAAAAATGTTTAAATTCTCATGTTCATAAGTAGCACGATCTGATTTGCAAAAACTAAAGCAAATTATCTTTGCTGTAGAATTTTTCAAATTTAAAATCATTTTTACTGCAGGTAGATCTCTAGAAATTTCAGAGAACCAGGAATACTTGATATCATCAAAGTGTGCTATATTTATGAAAAGGAACATTGATTTTACTAGCAAAGCTTCTTGAAAAAATACTTGAAATATGAATTGGACATTATTCTTGTTGAAAATGCTAAACACAAAGTTACTTGGCTGGGCATACTGATGTTGGAAATGTCTCTTGGTAAACCTAAATAAGTTCTTATACACAACTTGAACTAGGTCAGCAGGTAATGTTTCCAGTTCTGAGGTAAAATCATAAAAGTAGACGTCAGATTGTAAACTATTCTGGTATTTAAATTGGTGAAAAATGTTACGCTCTTCTATTGTTTGAAATACTTGTGAATTAACTAAGGAACTTACTAAGCGGACTGAGAAAAGCAAGAAATTAGTTGCTACAATTGTTTTGAAAATAAAAATTGTTAACATTTTGACAAACTGTTTAGTTGAATCTGTATAAAGGTACACCGGTTAAGTTAAGAGGAAACTCAAATTTTTTTAAAGCAAGCCTTTAATTTGCAAGGTTGCTCAAACCTTGATAGCCGTAAACCAGTAAAACTTGTGGCCATCAAGCACAATTCCAGCAAACTTATGTATTTTGAGAGCACTCAAAAATAATGGCAGAATTTTAATATATTCAATCATGCGCGTAAAAGAATTTACGAGTTTTATGGTACTTGAAACTTGTCATATTCACACAAGTAGGTGAAAATGTATGAATTTTTAAAAATTGATAATTGAATTATCAAGTTCCAGTCAAGTTATATGGTAAATACTTCACACAGGTGACTAAACACTTATCCTTAGTGAGACATGAATAATTTTGAAAGTATCAGTCAATCAATTTGATTTGAACAGTTAAAGAAAGTTTATATGATTTTATATTGATTACATTAAAATCAAATTGACAAGGTTATTATGATTGTAAAAACTTTGTCAATGTGAACTATATTACGTGGTTTCAATTGGGAACAAGAAAAAACGAAAATCAATGTTTTATTTTATGAACATATGAAAATGGACATATGTAATTTCATGACTTTTGCAATAAAAGCAGTGTATTATAGCACATGTGACAAATTAACTGCTTAAAGTTTTAAATAACTAAAGCAGAGCACCTAGAGTGCACAAATTCACGTTATTAAAAGAATTAGGGTTGAGGAAACTGTTCATCAACATACTTAATGTCTGGATATTTTCCGTGTATAAAAGCATCGAATACTTACAAACAAACATTTTGTTTTATTATTGCACTTATAATGGAAACTATTAATCATTGTCAATGTATGCTCAAATAAAAGCTTTCAAACCATGTCTAACTATCAATTGTAACTTTAAATGTAATCGCCAATATTTCTAACCAAGGAAATATATTCATAATGCGAGACTCGAGAATTACCAATCGTCTCCACAAAAGATTTTACCCTTAGTTTGAAATTTATTAAAAAACTGAAAACTTTCTGAATTCTGGCAAGTGTAGAATCAGTAAATTACTTTTAAATGAATACGTGTTTACTTTTGGAAAGTTATCAAAAAAATATAATCAGATATTTTTCAATGGATATGTCAACGTGTTTTCGACTTTGACGGACTTATTTTTCACCTACCATTGAGCACTGCAAAAATCGTATGAAAATCCCAATCAAGTATTTGTTTATAACACACGAGTTGTTTTGGCTACAACTTCACAATTTGTCCTTGACTTTTGCTTGATTCGAGAAAAATCAAAAGAACTGGTTACAGTTGGGTGTGCTAGAAACACACTTGTTCCTCAAACATGTTTACGAGAAAGTTTCACAATATTGTTAGCTTGCTACTGGTTTTTGGGACCTGTTAACACTTACACAAACTAATAAAAACCTTTCTGAAAACTGCAGTATTATTTCGTGCCTACCATTGCTACACAAGTAATCATCTTTTTTACCGGTATAGCTGTACGCATTGATGGTTATTTTATTCATTAATAATTTATTACACTGTTTGGCAGATCTCTTTCTATATATTTTAGCTGAATATTTGTTCAGGATGACAGCAGTTATTAGGACAGCATTCAATAAATCCAGATCCATTGCGAATATATATGTCATTTTTCTTATGTGTTTCATGCAAGTACGATTGCAACGATATGTGCATAAATTAACAAAGCATTTTCATTACAGAAAACTATTAACCCAATAATTATCTTACGGAATCAAATGTGGTTTCTTTTGTTAGATCATAGTGGAACGGATGTATTGGTACCTTGACATTATTATGATATTTATGTAATAATGCGCTCAATAGTTAATTAGACTTTTGGAACATTGACTGTTGATGCAATCAACTCCGGCATTTTCTGACTGTTACACAACCGAAATCTAGGCAGTAAACGTGTTATCACTTAAGTTGAGTTAAGTAACCAGTAGGTCGATAAAAATGGAGAGTTGGATATTATTACTTTTTGTTGGGTGTACCACATCATCTAATATATCAACGACGGTTTTTAAAGGTGTCAGTTGAATTTTAAAATGTATAATTCCATTCAATTTATTTTTGTAAAATTAAAAACGCAGGACGTAAAATTTTCAGATGACAATTTTACTTGGGTACCTTGGCGATCATTAGAAAAACTAGAAAATATAACATCATCAGAAGTAGAAACCTTTGAAATCGAATACAATAGAACAGCTTACGCTCGTTTGGTGGGTGGATACAACGCTGATGTTGGAGAGTTCCCGTATTTGGTTTCCCTTCAAAGAGGGCCAGGTCGTCACTTTTGTGGTGGCAGTATTGTCGATGAAATTCATATAATAACGGCATGTCATTGTGTTCGTGGAATGCCTGCTTGGCAGATTTTGGTGGTTGCTGGAGCACATAATATGAGAGATCATAGTGAACCTAATCAACAAAGAATACGAGCTGCTCGAGTTGTTGAAAATCCGAAATATCACACGTAAAACAGTTTTTATTAAATACACAAGAATATTTCGATGTTTTAAGGGATAATATTTTTAATTCGTTGTTAATTATTTTAAGGTTGTTTTCATTTCACGAATTTAACCACGACTCAGCTATAATCACTTTAAGAGAACCCTTGGTTTGGACTGACTATGTGAAACCTATTAAGCTAGCTCCAGCAAACCATATTCCTTGGGGTACCTGTATTACTGCTGGTTGGGGAAATACGCTACCTTTAGGAAATTTCTTTGCGCATACACCAGAATATCCGAAAAAGGGAAACATTACATTGATACCTAGGCCCATTTGTGGAATTCCCTATTTAGCATTCACCAGGAGTTTGCTTACGTCAAATATGCTGTGTGGAATGGGATTGATTAAGGGAACGTGCAATGTAAAGAAATTCATATAGCTGTGTATACTTATGTAATAATGTAAAAAAAAATGTTTCGATAATTTTGGATTTTTGTAATTAAAAGGGTGACTCTGGAGGGCCATTAGTTTGTAAGGACTTGCCAGAGCCGTATTTGGCTGGCATGACGTCATTTGGAGTACCTCCATGTGGAAATCCAGCATTTCCTGATATTTTCACAAATGTTGCTATGCAAAGAGATTTTATTGATCCAGAAATTGGGTTAAATAATACGAATAATAATAATCAGGGAATTATAAGGGATATATTAACTAGTATTGTGGAAGTATTACCTTTACCTTAGACTTTAACTTAAAATGTTAGTATAATTGACTGTTAGATATCATTTATGAAGTAAAACTGCTTATAGAGAATTAATATTTTTCTGATGGAAATTTTATTTCGTAACACTATCGTAATGCTAAAGTAATATTGTTGATGATACACTAGTGCGCGATGGAAGTGGTGGTCTGAGAAGTCATGATTTCAGTATTTTAGGTAAAACTTGAGTATTCATTAAAACTGCTTTGTAAACTTACGATTAGTGGGCATGGGCACTACAAAGTACCTGTAAACTTAATTAGCAAAAACCGAAGTCAGAATGAATAATTTGCATACATTTAAATTTTCCAAAAGATAGAGAGTCTATGATAAACGATACATTGAATTATAAAGCTGCAAGGGAAATTGAAATGGGATTTAAACTAAGATATTGCATAATCCTAAGGATTTCCTTTCCGTATTTTGGTTATATGAAACTGACAGAGCCTATGCAAAGTTAATAATGTATTGCAGCAAACAAAATCACCGTTCTATGAATACTTAACCAATCCACCAATTTTATTTACTGAAAAAGAATATTAAAAACAATTTACTTTTTAACTGTGTTCTGTATTGAGATGCTTAAATGAAAGTGTCGATGAGAGTGACACGATCAATACTGACAAAGGGAAAATTCGAAGTTATTTTACTCACAAGAAAAATTTAAAACGTTATGCATAAGTCCAGCATATAAAAGTAAATACTTATATTTAAGTCGTTTCTGGTATAAGGACACTGACATTTTAAACTAGATGTTTTTCTTTTTTCGTTTACCCTGATTTTCTAATATTTAGAATATCAAGTAATTAAAATGAAACAAAAACCAACTAAGGTAAAAAAACATACAATTTAATAAGTTACCAAAATAGGGTAAAAATAGAACCATATCCAATACCACAACTAACAGTTACCAATAATTTACATAATCTTGTATAAAATGTTGTTCTTCACATGCAATGGAATTTTTTTGAAATATTCCACTCGATGAAAGAAATCAATAAACCTACATTTAACCAGAAGTAATTTAAAAGGCTTTATTAACTTCTTGTAATTTAGATATTATAATCGAATAATGAAATTTAATCTATATTTAAATTAACTTTTAATGCTTTACTTAAAAACATTCTATATTTAGTCAGGCTTCAGTTAACTTTTTATCCTTTTTATATTTGCAACGTACTAGGTCTCACACGCTGATATGTAATTCAGGTCGTTTTTAGCCATATCTAAATTCTTTAGAATTTTTCGGAATCAAGAAAGTAATACAAACTTTCTTTAAAAAGTCAGCCTGTACTTCAGGAAGGATAATTCGCAGACCATTATAATTATAAATATTTGTTCCATTCAAATTGCGTAAGTAATTAAAAATGGCTACAACTCTACTTGTGAGTACTAGCAACGCAAATGAAGCATTACATAAAATATTTCCTCCAACTTGTGTGTCATGGAACTTGACCACAAATCGATGGAAACATTCCCTTGACCCTACAAAAGGATTTGTACTCCATATAATTACTGTGACGCTTCTAGTCGTCACTTTATCAATAACTGTAGGGATAGCATTATGTTGCGCTATATTTAAATTAGATTTTTTGCCAATCACTAATGTTCTACTTGTATCTGCATTTGGTGGTTTTACATTATCTTGGGTGCTGTTTGAAGACGGGTTTCTAATACTTTATGGACAAGAGATGGTCTCAGTTGCAAACTGGGGAACAGTATTTGTAAAGCAGCAGCAATTCTTTCCATTCCCAAAAAGCAAATCTAATTTAGTGTTAGAACTTGGGTTAGAAATACTAAAGGCTATTAAATCAAAGTCAAATATTGATATAATGGGAATTATTGCTAGTTACATATTCATTAGTGCTGTTTTTGCCACATTTGTTACTGCCTTTGCCATTGTCATCATTGATTTGGACTACGCTTATATTATTCTTTATTCACTTTCAAAGGTGTTTGGTTTTAATACTCAATGGCTTGGAAATTGGTATTTGAAAGTTATTCGGTATTTATATTTTTTGTATATTGCACAATGTATAGCAGTTGCCGTACCAACTTTCAGTGTTTTGCTTGAAGCTATAGGGCAACTTTTGATTTCTTCGTTTACTTACCTTAAACACAAGGATTTAACTATTTCAAGTACTAAACTGTTTAAAACACTATTTGTTGCAAAGAGCTTTCTTTTTCAAATGTTCAAATTGTTTTTCAGTATTTTTCTTAGTGGGTCCTTTGTCGCACTATTGGTTACTACTAATTTGTGTTTTTATGGGAAAGGTTTTGTTCCAGGTTTGCTTTATGCTATCTTACCTTGGCTGGCTTTTACGACGTGGTGGGTGGCGGTAGTTACACTTCATTTTGGAAGCCTTTTCAATAAAGTATCTAGTAAGATTATTAAAACATGGAAACGTGAAATAGGTTTTGGTACGACGCATAAGTCAAAATATATGCAGCTTGTAGTACAATCGTTACAACCAATTGCTCTGCCAGTTGGAGGCATTGGAATTGTTGATCGGGAAATTCAGGTTAACTATTTTAGCGCTGTGCTGGCGTATGTAGTCAACACTTCAATTATTTTCAAAGATATGTTTTAATACATATGTTACTGTTTATAAAATTAAATATTACTTTAGTAACGATTACTTTAATTTCATTTAGGACAAGCTGAAGGCTTTCGAACTTACCTGCTTACACATTTCAAAAAATTGTTTATTTTTTGTGGACTTATGAATATATCCTAGATAAATTCATAGCAAAATAAAACTTTAACGGTTCAAATATATTTGTATATTTATGTTTTCCATTTACCCATATTTTATCACTTTTGTCACCTTTCGGAAAAGAAACAGTATCGTTTTTGGGACAATTTTAAGCGCAGATTACGACTGCAAAAGCGTTAAGTTGTAAAAGTGGTTGACACTATGCCCTTTTGGATTGTTGTCAACGAAAGCTTGTGTTTATAATTGGTGCTTTTTTACCATGGTATGTAATATTTTTCTAAAAGTAACACAAAGCAAACATCAACCAACTCAGTTTTCTAAGCTACACAAAGGTTTAAGTACCTTAAATTTTAGGGAAAGTATAACATTAAATTCACGCAATTTAGATATTATAAGTTAATGATAAAACTTAGATAACTATTCAATTTACGGTTATTGCTTGTAATTGTAGTTGCTTAAATTTGTTCTACATAAATTCCAGCTTTTTTCCGTTACATATAGTTTAGTTCCAAAAGACTAGGGTTAACACGTTAGTAAGCAATTCATAGCGATTTTACCCAACTTTAAATTTACCTAAACCTTTTTGAATCACAACTGTATTAAAAACTTTAATCGTAAACTAACTTTAAGTTAATCTCTATTCAAATAAAGATAACTCCAAATATATTAGAATAAGACTGTTTGGTTACGATTGTTATTGGGTTAAGGTATTCGAAACGGCTACCACACTCGTCGTACAAACAAGCAATGCAAACGAAGCATTGTGTAAAATAGTTGCCCTAACCTGTGTCTCTTGGAACTTCTAAAAAAACCAGCGAACCAGTTTGTTGGTTGTAATGCAGCTGTGCATATTAAAGCTGCACAAACTAATGTTGCAATTCGTTATCAGTAAATGCAAATCGAATCAAGTAACATTATACTATCAGCTTCATATATTCATGAATGTACTATAAACGCACTCCGAGCTCCATTTTGACATGATAAAACAGATAAATATGTGGCAAATTAATGATTCAGAGTGCTAACAAAAAAAACTGTTACCGAAATCAGGATATCGAGTTCAGGCTTAATTACTATGCATGCAGTGTTAAAGTTATATGATCATTAATAAAGATCCCGAAGATTAGAATTTCAAAAATATTGCGTGATTCAATATTATTTTTGACCGAATACTGAGTCCTCAGAGACTTGATTTATGTTTACAACAAATCCATCGTTTTGATAAAACCTCGTCCTATCAAGAAGTTTTTTTTCATACAAATTGCCAAATTCCTGTTTTTCCCTTTGCAAAAATTGAAGTTATAAGTAATTTCTTGAGCTCATAAGCATGTTGTTACATTTCAGATGTAAGTTTGTTATTGAGTATGATTATTTGCTTCAAAATATTAATATGTTTTAAATCTAAACTTATATATGTTCTAAAAATTAAATCCTGTTCATAAGCAGTAGTGGCATTACCGATACTTACACAAGTAAATTAGAATAACGATCAGAAAAAATGAATTTTCGGGGACAAATTCCACCAGTTAAAAATGAATTGAGTTTTTGCTTATGAACAATATATTCATGTTCCGGCAATGTGTAGAAGTAGTCAACGCAATTCCCAAAATCAATAGGCTTAAAATTAAACGACTACATATTGTAGTTATGCCAAACATTGCCTTACATCTCATATAATATTTAAATTAAGTTATACATAACGTTTTCATCTACATAATATTTTCTATTTTAAGTCGAGCTTTAATACATTTTACATCTATCGCTCCATTTGCAATATACTGCAATTCACAAAGCGGTGTATCGTTCAGGTTGGTTCTTAAAGTTTTTAACTTATTTGGTGTTTCCGGAACAAGTTCGAATAAGCTTAAAACTTAAAAATTTAACATTACAATTATCCACTGCCAGTATTAAATTTGAAATATTTAAACGGACTTGAAATGGCTACTACCCTTCTTGTAAGTACAAGCAATGCCAATGAATCATTGTGTAAAATATTTCACCCAACATGTGTCTCCTGGAACTTGAGGACAAATCAATGGAAACATTCCCTTGAGCCTACAAAAGGATTTCTACTTCATATATTTACAGTGATGCTTTTAGTTTTGTTTTTATTGACAATTCTAGGGATGTCGCTTTATTGTACTTTGTTTGAACTTGATTTTCTATCAATAAGAAACTTACTGCTTGCATCAGCAGTTATTGGTTTTGCTTTGTCTTGGTTGTTCCTAGAAGAAGGATTTCTAATATTGTACGGAAAAGAAATGGTGGCAGTTGCAAACTTTGGGACAGTTTTTATAAAGCAAAAACAATTTTTCGCAATTCCAAAAAGCAAATCAAATATACTAATAGAGCTTGGGTTAGAAATGCTGAAAGTCATTACATCAAAGCCGAATATTGATATAATGGGGATTATTGCTAGTTATTCATTCGTCTCAGTTGTATTTCCCACTTTTGTAATTTCCTTTGTTATTGTTATCAGTGATGTGGACTTAGTTTACATTGTTTTTTGTGTTTTTTCGAAAGCGTTCGGGTTTAGTACTACCTGGTTAGGTAGCTGGTATTTAAAAGGTATTCGTTATTTTAGTTTTTTGTATGTTGCGCAATGTATTGTAGTTGCTATACCAACTTTTAGTGTTGTGTTTGAGGCGATAGGCCAGTTATTGATCACAGCTTTTAGTTATCTCGAACACACAGACTTGACTATTTCCAATATTAAACTGTTCAAAACATTGTTTGTGGCAAAGAACTTTCTTTTTCAAATGTTTACGTGGTTTTTTAGCATATTTCTGAGTGGTTCGTTCTTTGCACTATTGATAACTATTAATTTGTGCTTTTATGGTAAAAACTTTATTCCTGTGCAACTTTATGCGGTCCTGCCTTTTTTAGTGTTTACGAGTTGGTGGGTCGTGGTTGTGGTACTGCATTATGGAAATGTCTTAAATAAAGTTTCTAGTAATATTATTAAGAAGTGGAAAAATGAATTAGGGTTTGGCAAGTCCTATAAATCAAAATATGTTAAACTCATGGTAAAAAGTTTGCAGCCAATTGCTGTGCCAGTTGGAGAAATTGGAATTATTGATCGGGATATTCAAGTGAATTATTTTATTGCTGTGCTTACGTATGTGGTCAATACTTCAATTATTTTTAAAGAAATGTTTTAGTTTGTTTATAAGATAACACAGAATTGAATTATATTACAAAAATAAGTTTTAAGTTAGTATTCGCTGAACACCACACGCAAATATACCACAAGGCCACATTTTTAAATTTTCTCAGAATTTTATATATTCAGTAATATATTACAAATAAAACCTCCAAAGATTTAAATATACATTAATTAATGTCCTAATTTTTGGACTGTCTTAGTTTTATATCCTCATAACTTGGAATCATTGAATAAGAACTTACAATGGGACTCACTGATTGCATGAGCGTAATGTAACTTGAAATGCATACGTTGTGGTGTAGTTTTTATGCTGATTTTAAAGGTATTTGTTATTTTCCCGAATGCGTATATCTGTATTTATCAGCAATGTTAGCCCCATTGTTAGTAAATTATTTAAGAATCTATTAATGTAGTTTTAGCATTGAAGCCACATAGTTTTTAGCAAATAGCAGTTCATATCTAGAAAATTTGAATTTCCCATTAAATAAAAAACTAGCTATAATTTTCTATATTTCAAGGCAATAAACGAAACGGATAAACAGGCCAATAGTTTAATGACTAACTTAAGGAAAGGGATCAATAAAAATTCCAAAGAAGTTTTTATTTTTTATATATTGTTGACACAAAGTAAATACTACATACATATTAAACACCGATAAATTTTTATATTCGTCGTGAAATGATTTATCAAAAAATAATTGCATACACAAGCTCGTTTCAAGGCTGGTGATTTACACTATCGATGATTAATACCCACTAGATTCTGTAGTTTATCAACTAACATGTCATGGTGATTTTCGATCAGATAAAGTCTCAGAGAGGATTGACCATTCAATCTGACACTTACACAACCATAGGGATAACTTAATTTATTATCCAAACTCTGAGTGGGATTCGTTTCACAAGAAATCATTTCTGAATTTAGACATAAGCTAGTCAATTCTCTAAACTCACTCAATTTTTCTGTGGCTTCCAAAATTTCAAGGAAATATATTTCGACAAGAAATTCTACTATATGTCGGTTTATATTGATATCAGATTTGTAAAGTTTTACCAAACACAAGCTACATCATCCATCTAACGCTTTACTTACACTGTTTAGATAATCAACTAATCTTAAAAATGGTTTTTGGGTTGTTTACCAAGAGTATTAGCAACCCCTGTAGGCAATAGAAAATGGCTTCAACTGCACGGCAATCATAGCAGATAAATACAATACAATCAGAGCTATACATAAGCCAAACGCTGGTATCATCAAAAGCACATAAACCCCTGAACCGGATGTATCAGCATTTTTATCGTTTCTGGTACTATTATATTGTTTTGCGTGGTGTGCGTCACAATCAGTTTTCGTGTTTAGTACCGAAAACCATTTCAAATAGTTTTGCCACCATTCAGTTATTCCAGTTTGAGATGAAAATTTCAGTCGTCGTAAAATATGACGTGGAAAGTAACCTTTGTACGCATACCCATAAATTTTTTCCAATATTTCGTCATTCCATTTCTCATTTTTAAGATATCAAAACATTTTCCGGGCCATGATTTCGTTTAAAATTGTAGCTGTTTTAGTGCAATTACCCATGTGCATTTTTAATATTTGCTCCATATTTCCATTTATACCATTAGCGTCTTTAGTCTTTTTCCATTCAGCTAACATCTTTGAATGAAAAAAATAAAACCAAAGCCTGGGTTCTAGTATTTTATCTTTTAATACTTTGAGTTGATACCGCAAATCAGGATACCTCTACCTTAGAGACATTTCCAACCATAATTTCGAAACTATAGGGAACGCTTCGTGGCCACTTATTTGAAAACGTTTGGGAAATTCAAAATTTCAAAGAAAGTTCCTATTTCAATTTTCTACGTAGATTCCATATCTGAAATCTGATTTTTGAAATATTAACTGGATTTGGAGTTATAGATGAATTTATAGGTGTACTAGTAAAAATGTCGATGTTAAATGTTAAAATGAACAATTTTGGAATAAAATAGTTTTCCCGACAAATAAATGACAATTTTCAAAAATTCGAAAATCGCAACACAACGCCTATTTTTGATTGTTGTTGTGCATCTTCATGCCAAATTTCAAGTCTCTAGCTCAAAATATGTGGCGTACAGGCGGGAGTTCTATTTATCTAAAACTTTTGAAATCATAAGCTTTTGAGTCGTTTGTGAGCATTTTGAGAAATTAATTTATTTCCACTAGCATATTTGACTTTTATTTATCTGAATTTTTTATGAAGTACCATGTTTCCATGCATAAAATTTTATGGAATTCAAAATTCACCCCGAGGCTGCATTATTGCAAAATATTATTTTTACGATTTCAATTTATTTCTACATTACTCGACAATATTAGGTTTAAAGTAAAATGTTTCATGAATATATAATTAGACACAATTTACTAAAGTCATTTCTACAAATTTACTAGAAGCAGTTGTGCCATAACCAATACCTGAGACTTATTAATAAGTAATTTGAGATTGAGGTCGGATGACATTATATTCCAAATTTAAAAATCTACCTGTAAACAATAAACGTTCTTTTCGGTATTTGTATGATATTAACCAATCCCGGGAACGGTAAAATGTGCCACGCGCATTCAAAAATCGATCAGCTAAATTAAAGCTACAACATATGTTGAAATTGTATTCATGTCAAACATTTTGAAATTCTGATTTGCATTAAAATTTATTTATTTATTCATTTATGACCATGTAATATTTTTCTCTACCAACATTGTTCTAAATTAGCTTTAAAAATAATATTTCCTACATGAAGTAAAGCTACATTACATTTTTTAAATCCATTTTTTGTCACAACTCGATTCGGAAGGTGCTAGGACACATATATCTTTGTGAAAAAACCTTCGTTTCCGTACAGTTGAATTCCGTTTAGTTTGGGAACCAAAAGAGAATAAACTTTACAATCCAACAGTATACCTTTAATACTATCTTCCGCAATAACTGAATTTGACTTATTTGACTGTTAAAATGGCTACTACTCTTCTTGTTGCTACTAGTAATGCAAACGAAGCCCTATGTAAAATATTTTACCCTACCTGTATCTCCTGGGACTTGTTAACAAGTCGGTGGAAACATTCTATCAAGCCAACAAAAGGATTTGTACTTCATATACTTACAGTCCTACTTCTAGTAATTACTTTGTGGATAACGTCAGGGATAACATTATATTGTGTGTTATATAAAGTAGACTTCCTTCCAATCACTAATCTTGTACTTATATCCGCACTTTATGCTTTTAGTTTATCATGGGTACTTTTTGAAGACGGGTTTCTAATATTTTACGGGCAAGAAATGGTCGCAGTGGCAAACTGGGGAACAGTATTTATAAAACAAAAACACTTTTTCGCATATCCAAAAAGCAAGTCTAATATATTGATTGAACTTGGGTTAGAAATACTAAAAGCTACTAGATCAAGGAAAAATATTGATATAATGGGTATAATAGCTAGTTATATTTACATCTCAGTTGTATTTACAGCATTTCTAATTGCTTTTCTAATTGTATACAGTGATGTGGACTTAGCTTACATTATATTATGTACACTTTCAAAAACTTTTGGTTTTAACGCTAAATGGTTTGAAGTTTGGTACGTACAAGGCATTCGATATTTTATTGTTCTGTATATTGTACAAAGTGTAGCAGTGGCTGTACCAACTTTCAGTGTTTTGCTTGAGGCTATATGCCAGGTAATGATCTCCACCTTTACTTATCTTGAACACACGGAGTTAACTATTTCTGGCACTCAGGTGTTTAAAACATTATTTGTTGCAAGGTGCTTTCTTTTTCAAATGCTAAAACTGTTTTTCAGCATGTTTCTAACTGGCATATTTTTCGTATTATTGATTGCTACCAATTTATGTGTTTTTGGAAAAGATATTATTCCAGGACAGTTGTATGCTGGTGTGCCTTTTCTAGCTTTTACAATGTGGTGGGTTGCGGTTTTGACACTTCATTATGGATATTATGTTAATAAAAAAAGTTCTCAGATTATTGAAAAATGGAAATGTGAATTAGCTTTCGGCTCGTCAATAAAGTCAAGATATGTGAGACTAGTAGTAAGATCGCTGCAACCGATATCTGTACCAGTTGGAGACATAGGAATTGTTGATCGGGAAATTCAAGTAAATTATTTTAGTGCTGTGCTAGACTATATAGTTAATACTTCAATTATTTTTAAAGATATGCTTTAATATTTATGCTGAGTAAATATGTATGTTTATATTCAAATACTAAATTATTATACATGTACAAAATAAACCTGAACATTAAAAAAACGTGAATAAAAAGGGTAAATTGACCCAAACCAGTTGCAGTTATAAAAACTCATTTACTTTAATTTTTCATGATTCTGTGATTCAATTTAGAGAGCATTTAGTTCGACAGTATTTTGCAATTTTAAAAGACAGAGAGATGCGGTCTTTCACTATGAACGATTTTTGGTTGCGCTGTACATGATAATATGAAAAGTAATCCCCATCTAATCCGTTTAAGTTGAAACAATGAAAAGCGACGATCCAATCCAGACATAATTACCTTTATTACTACGTTAACTCTTCCTACCAACACTGTTATTTTTACTGCGACGAAACGCTTTTCTTCATCGGTATTCTCTTTGCCTTTCGTAACTGTTTATATACACATATATTCGTACATAATAATGAGCATACTCTTATTTTTTTAAATTGTAAAATCTGTACATATATATAATATCTGTAATATCTATACTTTTCAGGTATAACAATATACCAAGCATTGCATTATCCTAGCAGTAATTGAAACCGAGAGAAAAGAAATCTCACGCATTTAATTGTCAAGATATACAAAGAATATAGAAGAAGAAGCTGAAAAGAGAAAGAGAAATTAAGTAGAAAGGGAGACAGGGTTTTTAAAAGGAACGGAGCAGGATTAGTTGTATTACTGCAGTACCAGTGAAAAGGTATGATATTAAGCCTTCTTCTCCCCTCACTTGCTTTTACTGTCTGTGTGAGTGAGTATAAACCTGCATTGTTTCTTGTACATTAGTGGTTGCAGTAGGAGGAACAGTGATGGGGGTACACAAAGACAAGGAGAGCTTAAGCTGGTTCATACATATATTTTTTCATTTAAAAATAAAGTAGACGAATTTAAGTTCTGAAAATATACTACCGAAAGCAGTGTATGGTTGGACGTACATGTAGTACTCGATGGATGTATATGTTTATGGTATTTTAAGTACGCATTTGTTTGATTTAACGTATTTTTCCGTATCATTTAAATGCATGCGAGCTTGTTACCCCATATCTCGGGCTAGGTATCTCGGGCCTGTCAATTGGTCAAGTATATAATCCGTTTTATTAACTACCGAAAGCGATGAAATCGCATAAGAGGTAGTTAATGATTTGGACATCCTGTCTGTCTGTGTGTGT